>CM021108.1:209628868-209762921 GCA_007115665.2 Sequoiadendron giganteum | reverse complement strand
ACATCATCAGGAAAACAACACAATTTCATCATTTTTCCAACGAATTTGTCTTAACATTACGACGAAAATTTTCGTCGGAGGTATACCAACCTCGTTAGAGACTTTTGGTTTCATTAGACATGATCATCAAAATGCTGACAAAACATTTAACATTACGATGAAATTTTTTGTCGGAGGTATAACAACCTCGTTGGGCACTTTTTGGTTTTTTCGGACATGAGCGTCGAAATTCCGACGAAACATTGGAGTTTTGTCAAAAAAAATAAAGATATTTTCGTCAGTGGAGTTTTTGATATTGATAAAAGTGAGTTTTGAAAGGGCTCGAACCCTTTTATAATGAAACAACCATTAGGAAAATGAAATAGAGCACCATGAGATATGGGACAAACCAAACAAATCATCAAAATGAAACATGGATAGATATAATTGTAGCTAAGTTGCTAAGTGCAACAATAAAAAGCTAACGAGGATTCCTAGGATCTAACTTAGACAATGCTAGAACCACTCTATTCCATCTCACACTCTTTCCTCTAGTGCATGAGATTGAGAGAGATTTGAGAAGACCTTTCTTTTTCCTTTGTACAATATTCCAAGAAATACTATCATCCATGTCCTTGGTGCAAGGAGAAGCAATGGGAGATTCCTCCATAGAGGGCCCATCTATGTGTGTAGTAGGAGTGATGGAAAGTCAAGGTGGAGTGGTCATCACATGGGTAGATTGAAGCAAATTTGAAGCTGCAATCATAGCAAGGTGAGTAATTAGAGTAGAAGGTGGTTGTGATTTACCAATAGGAGCCGATGGAGTAGTAGGGATGGGATTTTCCATAGGCATAGTATTATCATGTGAACAACATTCTTAGAATAAACATGTCATATTTAGAGGAACCATCAACTAGAGAGTCAAAGTGATGGATAGTCAAGTGATCTTTGTAAGCATTATTCCACCACATCGTACTTCCTTTGCACCTAGATAGTGGGTACTTAACAACCAAACCAGGTGGCCAATAGAAAAGAATTTGATCATCTTTTATTTTTAGGCATTCTTCATTAGCATTAGGGCTTCTTCATTATGGGGGGATATATTGTCTCTCTTTCCCTCTTATGGGGGGGGTCATCGATTGTATATTCATGATTGTTTTACTTGGAAGTTGGTAATGTTTTCTCATCGTGCTTACACTTTATGGCTATGGTTTATCATGCTCCACCATGGTTTTTCATGATTACAATGTATAATTTTCTCATGTATTGGTTATTTTACATGTTTGGGCTACATGGACAATTTGTACTTGGATAGTGCATAGTACATATATGCTTTGACAATGGTTTATATTTTTTTTGGCAATACCTTTGTTTGTGGATAGTTAGTGTTGACAATGAATGAAGCTTGAAAGTGGATATCGCATGCTTTAACTATGCAATGATGGAAAAGGTGCAGTAGTGAAGCTATAAATAGTGGATCCAAACAGTTGGCTTTAATACTATGGATTATACATATGGTAATATCATGACAAGACACTCTTAACCTCATATCTTCTTATGCCTTGATTCCTTCTTTTTAGTAAAAGTATTGAACTTTGTTTGAAACATTTACATATTGCAGTTTTCAAAATGACTTGTTGGACCAATTTCAAAACGTATAATACTTCACCAAGACTAACCTCAAATTAGGATACCATTAAGTACTAGCTCAAACTTAAGTTATTTGGAAAAAATCTTTCAAAACCAAGGATTGTATGAATAGATGGCATAATGGGTTAGCCACATTCATGTTCCTAATGAATGATAGCCTACAAACCTTCACCAATTCCATCATTGTCTACTTAGACGACATCCGCCTCTTTAGAAAAACTTAGGAGGAGTGCATGGAGAAAGTCTCATGAATACTAGATAAATTAAACCAATTCAAGTTGCAAGCCAACCTCAAAAAATGCACTTTTGGAGCCACATAGATTTAGTACTTGGGCTACATCATTGACCATGCCAATATACATGTAGACCTTAGCAAAATCAAGCCAATTTGAGATTGACCAACACAATGTAGCCTCATTGACTTGTGCAATTTCCTCAAACTTTCCAACTTCTATCCCAAATTTGTTCTTGGTTTCTCACATTACATGGTCACTCAATCAAATCATGCACACCAAGACACCATTCTCGTGGACATCTACACAACATGCCTTCGAGGAGCTCAAGCAATGCCTCTACAAAATTCCTAACATAGCACACCCCTTTTAAATTTAGACTAATGCATCTAACTACACACTCCACCCCATACGCATGAACATTAGATCATGTATCATTCTAAGACTTTCAATATCACTCTGCCTATGAAAAGGAGTTGTATGACACCATAGAAGCTATCAAGCAATGGTGCCACTGCATCTTGGGTAAGGAGAGACTCATTCACACCCATCATAACCTACTTTAGTTCTTACATACACAAAGCAAATTCAATCAACTGATCAAGCAAAAAGAAGAGGGAACACAAGGAAATCAATTGTCTTCGTAGACTACCAGTTCAGGTACTCAATACAATGTTGAACTCACGCAGCCACAACTTCTCAAACTAGGAGAACTTTTATCCAACAAACACAAAATTTGTGCAAACCTATGCCAAACTTGTGCAAAACAAATAGGTTACCACATTGTACTTGTCCAACAAGATTATCTACAAGCCTGGACATATTTGTGTTCTAAATGAAATGCTTTACAAAAAGATAATACCTTAGAAGAGAGAAGGGCAGACTTGGTAAGCATAGTTGTTATTTTCAATTTAGTACATAGTAATTTTACTATGGTATTGTTAGAAAAGTATGACCCTTGCATTTTAATTTAATGGTACTTGTTAGTGCTTCTGATCATAGTTGAACTCTTTGTGTTAACAAATGCATTCAGCTGCAACTATCTTGGACAAAATTAATTTGGTCAAATATGATTGGAAAAATGGATATTTCTAGGTTAATGATCTAGGATGGATAGCTAGTTATTACTACATCACTCATGGGACAATGGCTACTTATAATGAGCACTTGAAGCCAACAATGGGTGATATTGAGCTATGTCGATTGTTTTCATTAAGTGAAGAGTTTAAATATGTGACAATAAGAGAAGAGGAGAATATGGAACAACAGTATTCATATTTTTTTGGTGTTTTAATTTCTAACTCTTTATCATGGGGGAACAAGATAGGAGAGAAATGAAAAGCTATTCATAATATTACATTATTGAAACCATAAATCTATTTTTATATTATTATATTATATTATTTAGCCTTTCATTCATCTGAGTGGGATCCTATCAGTGATGTGAGAATGCAAATTGATTAATTATTTCAATATTCACAAGCAAGTGTTGTATTGTTGTGTGCTAGTGGAAGGGGTTTGTGAGATAGTCTTTATCCATCTTGAGGTTGCAAGTTCTGAAACATGGATGAATTTGCATACTAAATTGTAAATTCACTTTTACAAAATATTCCAAAATATGACATTTAAAAGATCATCAATAGAGGACACGTTTCTTGAAAGATTTTTACATCACAGTCACCTATTAATGGGCACCAAGGATGATACAAAATAGAGATAAATGACTGTAATAATGAAAAAAGGGCAATAATGAAATGAAGAGTAATGAATAAATACATGAGATCATTGAAGAGGACAATCATATGTCTTTGTGACTACCATAAGAGGTCATTAGTTGATGAGAAGATAGTATAGTCAAAGCATAAAGAGGCATGACAATAAAATGGACTCTGAAAGAAAAGGTATGCAAGTGTAGGGTATAAAATGATCAAATGACCAATGATATGTTTGACATGACAAAGATTGAATGGGAAATCTACAAGTCTCAAGAGGGCAGAGGATTCAAGTCACATCCAATGTGATTAAGACAGTGACCGTGAAGAAGGAAAGGGGCAATGGTTTATGGCAGTCACCTTACATTGAAAAGGGTGCAAATATTATTCAGTGGATAGAGTTAGCTCCCACAATGAATTGTGTGCAAAGAGCATTAGAAAATACCTTATGCATTAAACCCTAGGGTTTGTAAGAAGGTGACACTTAAAGGAAGTCTTATGCAATGACATACAACATGAAGCTTTTTTTGGAAAGACTTGTGCCATGAATTTTTTGTGGATAGACTTGGAGGCATGAAGCATATTAGGACATGAGTCTTAGGTTTTACATGCTAAATTTCAAGACATGGAAAGTGATTCAAAATCTTCAATGATGGACAATGATCACCAAGATAGTCATGATGATATTCCAAGGATAAAAAACAAATACTGAGTGACCTTGTGAAGTTGAAAGGATAGTTTGTTATGACTAATAAACTATGACAATGGCATGCTTTAAAGATAGTTGCAAGGAAAGTGCAACAAGGAAGTCAAAAGCATGAAAATATAGTCACAAACAGACATACCATATATTTTCAAGGATAGTCATGTGCATTGATATTCATGAGGAAGAAGCAATACATAATGTATGATGTAACAAAAGAGCAGTTATATGGAGGAATACTAAAGATATAGAGTTTTGATGAGAAATCACAAAGGAGTCAAATCTCAAGGAAAAATAATGACAATTAACTAACAAACGATGATTTTCACAAGGGAAATGATAGTAATGAGGGTGAAAAAAATATCAAACACCATGAATAAAACCTAGGATAGTCATAAATGTCTTCAAGAGATAGTCATTTTAGAAAATTTAAATAGCAGTGACCTTGGGAATTTGAAAGGACAGTTATACTGACTTTGGACAGTGATTAATGACTATAAGTTATGATTGTATTTTGTGCCCAATAGGTCTCTTTATGACTGTGTTATAAAGGTTTTGACTATGAATCATGATGAAAAACTTGAAGAGCACTAAAGGGTTGTCATATTAAATGTATGAGGTCAATGGGCACAAAAGAGGAGCAGAGCACAAACCTAGTAGGCATGAAAGAGGAAATGATACTCAAATCGATTTCTCAAAGAAGACAATCACCATACATATAAAGGGCAGTCACCTAGAAGGACTATCAACTAAGGGTAGTAAAGATAGTCATGTAAAGGGTAGATTCAAAGGATGATAGTCCACAACCATTTCAAACAAGTACAGTGGCAGTCCCCCTCACCAAGTGAGCAATGATGGAAAGAGTTTAGAGCCTTCAAGAAGATGCCAAATCATGAGAGGTAGAAAATTATTTAAAATACAATCAATACACAATAAAGGATGGTCTTAAAAGTAAAAATAATGTATAAAAATATCAATAAAATGGACTATGAGATGAAAGATCAACAATGCATAGTGATTTGATGAATACGGGTGACAGTGCTAAGACAAAGGAATAGTCAACTAAATGAAAATTCAACGGTCATTCAACTTTGGGAAATCATAAATATTACAAAGGCTTATGATGCTTATGATCATAGATATGAATTCGTAAACAGTCCAAAAGACTATTATGTGCCCTTAGCAAAGGTTATGACTGTGATGTATTTTCAATGGTTTTATGCACTGTGAGTCTCTAATGGATTGGAAGATTGTGGTTTATCCTCCATAGGTCTTTATGAAATATGTTTACCCTTAGTAATGTATTAATGACTATTATCCTTTTTGTCAAGACAAAGATTAATGATTGAGATTGAAGCATTATGACAATGTGCTACTTATGGTTGTGGCTTAACAAGGGTAGATTTTTGTAAGGAAGACAGTAAGTTGAATGAATTTAAGTAGAGAAATTTTTGCATACCTACAGATGGTACAAAATTTCATGGTTAAGTGGAAGCCTCCCATCAACAAAAAGATCCAAATATCTGTGTATCTATCTAAATCGAGCCTCAAAACCCTTCAGAGCTATCAATTTTTCCACTAACCTGTTATGCACAAAAGTTAAATTTTAGAGTTATGTCACCACTAAAAAAAAAAGAAACAGAGCTTTAAAACCAAATCCACACACAACACAATGTGGTATTCATACAAAGCCATACAAACAAACTAAACTCAGAACATTGGAATGGAAACAACTTCAAATTATGATGCAAAGCATGGATTCACTTTACTCAACTGGAGGCACATTTCATAATAATGGGTTCTTCATCTAAAACATTTGTACGAGGTTAAAATAGTAAAGAGATTGATGAAAGATAAAGGAAGTAAAAGATACTTGGATGTATTTGGATTGAAGGCCGTAAACGGGTGCATGTTTTTTGTTTAGGAGATATATCACATCCAATAACATGGTAGAGCTATGAAAAGTAGGAGAAATTGGCTTGGAAAATGAAGGCATTAGGGTATAAAGAATCATTTTTCTGTCACCATAGTGAAAAGTTAGCACTTTCTTTCATCTTTTCATATTGGTTTGATGCTTCAAACGATGCATTTCTTATATTGAAAAGTGCATTACCTCATTGAGATTCTCTTTGTTTCGAGAATAGTTTAATATTCTCTACTTAATAGGGCCAACCACATGAAGGTGGAAGCTCATTTGGCCCCTCGCCCCCCCCTTCCTCACATCACTCTCAATTCCCCATACCCGACCATATAAAATTAATCATTCATTCATCCATTAATAACATATAACATTCATTCATTAACATATTCACATTCATTCATTAACATATAACATATGTTATCAACAATATTATTGTCATAATATGATTACAATCACTTTTTTTTTGTTTTCTTGTGCAGCTAAATAAAGAAAAAGTGGAGTATCATTTTATAAATCATTTGTTCCCCCTTCAATTGTTCTACCCTCTGATCATGATTTTAATGTATGCCTAGTCATGTACTCATGACGTGGAGGTCGATGTAAGGGAGGGTCTACTGCAATAACAAAAAAATGTTAAATTGATATTTTTTATTATTATTGTTACAAGTATTTCATTAATTAAAAGAATATTAGAGTGGTGCTCTTTACCTGATGGGGCCACATCATGTTCCCGATCTTGTCTTGTAGCCTCATGCTCAACATGTTGAACACCCTCTAAATCCTCTGGAGTTGAAACATGAAAAGCTGCATTAATTAATACACCAATTGCAATTAAATATTTTTTAAATAGCATTAGAGTGGTCCTCTTTACCTGATGGGTCCACACTATGTTCCTGAGCTTGTCTAGCCTGATCATACTCAACATGTTGATCACACTCTACATTCTCTAAAGTTGAAACACGAAAGGTTACATTAATTAATACACCAATTGCAATTAAAGATGTTTCATTGTATTAATCCATAATGTGTTTTGTATAGCACATGAATACATCCAGTACCTTCATCTACAGGTTGTGCTCCATCCTCACCAGGTTGCATTCCAATGTCATGTGTAGTATTATCATTGCTTTCCTGTTTAAAACAAATAGCCACATAATTACTTTATGGTGGAAATTAATATTGAATAGATTGCACAAGTATTCAATTTTAAATAAAATTCATTGAGTTTATTTACCTACGTGTGGGATGTAGTGGAAGTTTGTGCTTGCCCAGTCAAGAGTCTTAGGCATTTAGCTAGGGCTCCATAGCCTTGCTAGAAGGCAATATTTAGGTCATCTTCTGTGGGCACTCTGTTGAATTTAGAGCCCTGCATTTTTGCATAAGATCATGAATTTTTCTTCTATGGTGTGATAAAAAAAAAAATTGTTTGAAATTTATTATTTGGATGCAATGTTTCATTTATTGATACTTACAATGTGTGCGGCTAATTTCATATAACTACTAGAGCCAAGTTTGTGTTGCCTATTTTTTTCTAGTCTTTCCTTCATTGCCTTCGATGTGTTGGACAGCCTATGAAAAGTTTGAAATACGTTGAATTATGTAAAAATAAAGAGTAATCAATATATAATTACATTGTTGATAGTATCACATACCTTCCTTGGCTCGGTGGTGTACTCTTTCCTTTTTTATTTTCAGCCTTCTCCTTTCCATCCAACACCAGGTCCTTCCACTCCCTCTCTGGAATCATGGGGGGACACTCGTACTTTTTGTTCTTCTCTAAATGTGACCTATATTGGTCCCTCACATACTTTAGATAGGTACCATATTTCTTAAGGACCTTGGTTTAGTTGAATGTGTTATTACCGAATAGCACAACTAAACGGTTAATGAGCTCATCTTTTAAATCTTCATTTTGGGCATTCCACCATGTACGTATGGTGGGCCCAAAGATCTCCAATGTAATATCATTTAGATTTTTATAAAAAACATCATTTCCTACAAAATGATCATGGGATCATTAGTCTAAAAAGAGTGATCAATAAGTAAATTTCAATTGGATTATATATAATAATAATTAAAACATTTTAAAGTACCTGGGACCTTCTCTATCTTTATGGGAACGAAATCCTTGGTCACCACAAATGTGACCGGCAATGTTCTCATACTAGTAATACGGGAAGATCTAGGAAATGCTACTAAAACATCACCAGTACTAGTGGCCTTTGCATCCCCAAGTACATGTCCTAGTGCATGTTTTAGCATGTGTTCACTGTCCAAGTACATGTCCTAGATCGACAATATAGGCACAGATGATGGGGTCAGATGATGTGATGTATGCATAGGAAGATCAAAATTGACACTTGTACCAACCCCTATTCCCTGGGAAGCACTTGTAGTACCCTGATCATGGCCAACAACATCATGAGGACACAAAAGATCTTGTAAAAACAACACATATTTTAGTTCATGACATAAAAGAGTACAAAATATAAAACCATGAATAAAAATATGTTATAATTAAAGATCTCATGACAACTTACTTGCAAGTTTTGTGCTCTCTCAGTCAATATTCTAACCCTTTCTCTTATCTCATTTGTTTGAGGCACTATGAATAACAATTGAAGGATTTCTTCATTGCATTTTTTTGGGTCTTCCTTATCATATCCAGAGGGTTTGCAGAATATGTGATGTCATCATAGCATAATAGTGACTGCACCTCCCTATGGATGCTCTCCTCTACTATTGGTTCCTTTCCCCAATCATCTGACTATGATAAGAATATTAAAAACATTATCGAAATTAACCCAATAAACTTATGAAAAAAACATAATAATAAAACATTTTGCTCGTATCTAATTTTTACAATTACAATGAGGTAAACTTGTCGAGTAGAAGCACCTGAAGATGCATTGTGATTTGTGCTCTGGGCCGAAGCCTTCCCCCGTGCGATCAATGTCTCGTTGTGACAAAAATTAAATAAAAAAAAACATTACCGAAATGAAACCAATAGACTTACAAAAAAAACATAATAATAAAATTGTATATTGGATTCATTAATTGGAGGTTGGGTAAAATGGTATATAGTATGTGCCACCCCCATAGTAACTGTGTTTGTATCCATGCGATTCAAATTTTAATCGATTAGCAACTCTTCCCCCGCAGTTATTGATTTTATCACACATACGATTACACGATTTCCCTCGCACGCCTCGAATATGAAATTGGGTTGTTTATTTATTGACCCAAGTCATGTACTATTTATAAACCCTGCAATATTCCCTAATTATTTTGGCCTCCTATCAATGTACATAGCCACTCCTTTATTTTGATACTTATCTTTTAGTTGTATATAATTTGTTGACAGTGCATACCTACGCATACTTCGTGTATATCAAACCAGCTGCATCCAATCTCTGTAATTGTAACAAGGTCTGACAACTCCATCAATTTAGTAACTTTGTCATAACAGAGCTTTTTTCCATCCTTGCAAAATAGGCCCAAACCATGTAATGACAATGGTGTTATGTGATATATCCTCTCGTTGACACAAAAATCAATGTTTATTGGAGGAAGTTCCTTGGGTACCCATTGTTTTTGTAGATGTTTGTACCTCAAGGGATCCTCGATGTCACCTATGCTCTCATCATCATAAGAACATGACCCCCTTCAACAAGAAAAAATTCCATGCGTTTACGGAATTTTCTTCTAATCTTTTGACATCTAGTTGATATCCCTCTTTTAGACCTACTACATGTCTCGCTTTCCTCTTCTCTTCTTGAATTTCCCTCACTCGAGGAAGACAAATGTGACAAATACCTATTTGGTGGTACCTACACTCATAAGGATGTTGGATGAATTTATTTCATGGTGATGTGATCCCAAGGTGACATTATGATTAATCTATCATTTCATCACTAGAATTTGACAGGTTATAAGGTAGTCAAGTCTTGATAGATTGCAAGTTATTGTTACTACCATCCAAATGTGTCCATTATAAATCAAATCAATGTATGAAGGAGACTGTCCCTTGCAATTAATGACTTTAAAATGTCATTATTTTACAACCTAACACAAACATGGAGATTGGGAGATGCAGTTCACAGTAGCTGAGGCTATGGAAGCCTAAAAAACCTAGACTCAATGATGAATTTTCCTACATGAACAATGTATGGAAATGTTCCAAGTATTTTTGCATGACCATTGAGGGGCAAAGGTAATGAATGATAGTCATTATCAGTCTCACAGTCTTAATCCAAGTTATTTGATTTACTAGACTTCTACTTAACATTTTAACTCCCAAACTTTGTAACAAGTGTTAAATGTGACTATGGTCTACCAGTTACACAACCAAGGCCTCCAATGTATTCTCTAATTGTAATAAAAAGAATTTTTCTCTTCATTCAAGTAAATAAACTTGAAGGGAAACACCACCAAGTGGTTTATTGGACACCTACATGACTGAAATTAGCAGCAAATTTACATTTAATGCAAATTTCCACTGAAATTTTATGTAGTGTGTAGAAGAATGGTTTCACCATACATAATATTTTGGTTTAAGTTGTCTTGAAAAAGATGAATTAGAACACTAATAGACATAATTCAAGTGCATGTGTTAGGTGGTTCAACTATCCACTGATAGAATCCATATGTCTAAGTGGTTAACGGGGAGGGAGTGTGTACTAGGCTTGGTTTAGTCATCATAAGTTTATGCTTTGGCAAGAAAAAATGTTAAAGTCATCTTAAATCTTCCTATGTCTAATTGCTAGGAGAATTTTGGTATGTTTTAAGGTAGGATGAGTGGTTGCATCAGTGTTCTAGTTCTCTATGACAAGCTTTCAACATCTTCAAATAGTGAAGTTAGTACTCATAGTCATTTGAAACAACAACATTTTAATGATTATGTATGATGGTAGGATTTGATAACTTAAAAGAATTGGCTACCCAACAAACTTAAAGTTAAAAGAAACATTTTCAGTTTAAGGGGTTAGCACTTTCTTTCATCTTTTCATATTGGTTTAATGCTTCAAATGATGCATTTCTTATCCCACTTCTATCATATTGTATTACCATCCCATTGCAATTGTTGACATTAAAAGTTGTCAAAATTGTAATTTTGCAAAATAATGGGTTGTTAAGTGTTTGTAAGTCAGTTATGGACGTTGGTTGAAGGTAGTTGGGGTCTAATATGATTTAAAAATACTTCCAAGGCCCGAGAAAAGGTTTTTGGAGGATTTGATACCAAAACTTCATATCAAATACCACGTTCTTGACGCAATTTTCTATGTTTTAACTATTTTCCTGAAGTTCTTGTGTTGTATGGATCCATACAAGATTGAAATTATCTAAGATGATTGGTGTAGATAAATATATGTGTTTCGGCCTTTCATTTTCATTTTTTTTGAAGTGCTAAATCACTGTTTTGTGGGAGAAAATAATCAAATATAGGGACTGCCCTATTTTTCCCGTGTAAGGGTCTGAGGGCTAAATAGAAATGACATCCACCAATCCACCCACTATCTTGGAACTGTAACTTGGTGGATTGGTGTGCAACATGGTATGATAGTGGTTCATTGCATTTAAGGGTCTGTTAAAGCAAGAAACTTGGCATTGAAGTGATGCCTTAGGGCTGACAGGGGCAATTTTCTTGTGAATTTGTGGTTGTTAAGTTAGGGTTTGTCAATTTGATGGATATCTTGGTAGAGTCAAGGTGACACTATTTGATTGTCCAATCTCTAATTCAAAACAAAAATATCTCTAACAACTCTAAGAGCTATAATGGGATGGCATTAATGGAACCTTCATATTAAGTATCTTCTAATGAAGGACCTTTGAATTAAGGTCTTCATTTGAAGGTCCTTCATGCAAAGGTTCCATTTATAAAGCACTTTGGACATGAAATATTTAAAATAAAAAATACCTTCATTTGAAATTCTTGACATGGCATGATTTTTGAATGAAGTTTCTTCATTCAAAGGTCATGAAAGGACATTTGATGCAATCATATGCCTTGTTAAAGTTGTAACTTAATAGTAAGGGAATCATGAGTAGTTTTTTGGGCCCATTCAACAATCTCTGATGCAAGGATTGAATTGTCTAGAATGTATCTACTATCAAGAAAGCCAATTTTTTTACCTGTTTGACTATATCTCAAGAAATAGGTTTAACTGTGATGGAAATGATATTGACAAAGATTTTGTAATCTAGGTGTTGAGAAGCATAATTGGCCACCATCCTAGGAAAGATTCTTCATTCTCACTTTTAGGTGTTAAAATTTAACAGTACCTTGATTGATGAAAGAGCCCAAAGAGCCTTTCTCCATGGTATCTAGGTACACATAGCAACAGTCTTCTCTTATATGGTTGTACATGATTTCAAGAACTTAGCTAGGAATTATTCATTTAACCTAAGGTTTTCTCATAATGCCATCATTGGAAAAGTATGATCAAATTCTTCTATTATGAAGAATTGGTCTATGTGCCTCTAGTAATCACTATAAATGTTTGTAAGGATAAAATGACTAATTGCATCAGGTAGGAGAGAATCAAATTTGAGTTCTTCAAAGATTATATTCCTCTATTCATAATTTTTAAGGGTTGTGTGTGGAGGAGGTTATCACTACCAAGAAGGGAGGAGACCTTTCCTTGCATATGTTTGTGGTGGAGGTATTAAAGAATAATTGTATGCCTCTATTTCCATTCATTAGATCTAGCTTATCCTAGCATATAATTTGGCTCCTTTGCCCCTATAAACTTCCATATTTTTGATTTTATGTTTTGTAAGCGTAATTCCATGCTATGTTGAAATATAAGAGCTGGAGGAGGCCAAAAGGAAATAACCCATTTTTAGTTGTACCTTCAAATTTTTTCTTATTGTTTTATGTTTTTAGCAACTTTGTGGACATAATATTTGAGGTAGGTTGTACAACAAATAATAACATGTTCTCACCAACAAATTGAACCTCAAAAGTTAGTGGGACTTAATTATGAGTTCTAGATGAGAATGATGACAATGTCAATCTTTTTCGAGTAGGTGGGAGGCATTAAGCTTAACGTGGAGGATGTTGGGGGTAACTAGGTGGTCAACTAGCTAGATTTATATGAGCACATGAAGGATCAATAAGAAAAGGAAAGTATAAGTTCAAGTAGTGCAAGATGATTGAAAGGGGAGGGACAAACATAAAGATTTGAGGAAAAATAAATATAAGGTGGTCAAATTCACTAAGCTTGTAGAGAGGGCTAAGTCTACAATTGCTTCAGAATCATGCGATGAAGTCCTAGACCTCAACCAAGATGTGGGTAGATTATCATGGGAGTTTTTCCAAGACCTAAGGCTGGTTGATAAAAATGTGAAAGACTAAGCTATTTTATTTTTTGTCTTATCTTACACCATTTTAAGAGAATGGGGGTGCCAATGTACGAGACGATCTTTGGAAACTAGGCATGAAAATTGCAGGATAAAGAGAATGGGGGTGCCAAACTTACAATACTCATTGTCCCTTGTTTGTCAATTTTCCCTGAGTGCCCTAAACCTTGTCCTTGGTGCTGGTATTGACCTTGTTTTCACTCGGCCTCCAAACTCTTCCTCGACGCTGGTATTGACCTTGTTTTTACTCCTCCAAACTCTTCATCAGTGCTAGTATTGACCTTGTTTTAACTCCAAACTCTTCCTCGACATTGGTATTGACCTTGTTTTCACTCCTCGAAACTCTTCCTCGGTGCTGGTATTGACCTTTCACCTCTCCAATTTGACGAGCTACAACCTAGCTTCATTAAGTTTTAGAGTATGTTAATTAAATTGAAAATTATGGCACCATTTAGCAAGGTTTTAATATTCTACAATATAGTTAAGTATATATTAGCTATATTTTACATAATAAATAATATAATTATTTGACTTATTATAATTATATATTATATTCTTTAACAAAATTATTATAATTAATAATTAATAATAAGTATATTTTTATATAATACAAAATATAATTAATATATATATTTAATATAATAGTAATATTGGATTAAATCATATATAATATAATTATATTTATTATTATATAATAGTATATATAGGCTTTTACCTAATATTTTAGAGGATTTTACCATTACACTACAACTGGTTTACCATTAAATGGCAGTTGAAACTTGTTTTCCAATGACACAATAGTGGTTTCCGGGAATGAGATTTGTTTGAAGCTCAAATCTCACAATATATGTAGCCTATTAGCTAATATAAAGAGAGATAGAAACTAAAAAGATAGAGAATGAGAGAAAGAGATGAACTTAGATAGATAGGGAGGGAGAGAGAGAGAGAAATAAAAGAGATACAAAGGATGTCATGTCTCTCCCTAACGCTCTATATCTCTCTATATCTCCCACTATCTATGCCACTCCCTCTTCCCTCCTCTATCTATTAAGCTATCTCTCCCTCTCCCCACTTTCTCTCTCATTCACTCCATCTCTCCCTCCATCTCTCCTACTCTATTTATCTTTTTATCTCCCTCTCACTCCTCTCTCTATCTCTTTCTATCCATATCTTTCTCTACCTCTATCACAATCTCTCTATCTCTTTCACCATCCCCCTCTATATCTCTATATCACCCCCTTTCTATATCTCTCCCTCTACCTCTATATGTATTGAGTTATCTCTCCCTCTTGCCCCTATCTTCTTCTCTCTCCCTTTCTACATATCACTCTCCATCTCCCCCTCTTCTTTCTCTCACTTTTCTACCTATCTATCTCCCTCTCTTCTCTCTCTTCCTCTTCAACCTATCTCTCCCTCTCTCCCCTCTTCTCTATCTCTCCTCCTCTACCTATCTATATCCCTTTCTCTCCCCCCCTCTCCATCTCCCCCTCTCTATCTCTCACCATCTCTCCCTCCATATCCCCCCTATCCATCGAATCTCTATCTCCACCTCTCTTCCTTTCTCTTCCCATATATCTCCATCTCTCTTTCTCTTCCCATATATCTCTATCTCTATCTCTTTCTCTCCCAATCTATCTCTATCTCCGCATATATTAACTAAGAAGCCATGCAAGAATACAATAGTATATGTTGGTAAAACTATAATATATACAAGAAATAAATATTTACATACAATGTCACATGTTAGTAATACAAAATACATAGAGATACAAGTGATGATTTTTTATTTTGAACCTACTAACTTGAACTCCTCTCTAACTTTCTCCACATAATATAATAAAAAATTATAAATTAATTAAAAAAAAATTAATTATACAATGATATATAAGGGAATAATCACTTACCACCATTTGATAATTAGGAACAATATATGAAAGAGATGAAGAATAAGGCAACTTGTATTATTAGGAAGGACGAGATGCCTTTATATAGCATGACATCATGTTTGAGTCTCGAAACCCTCCCATATCATCAACGCATGCATCTAGGCTAACCATGTCAAGTTTCACTCCATACAAGCACAAGTTGAAAAAAATCAACGTTGGCCCCATTCACATGTTACTATGTGGGGTCAACATGAGGAAACACTATTTTTTTGGGAATGAAATAACCAAAGATATGATCTTCAATGCATGCTTCACAAGTGGGACATTTTAGTGCTATATGCAATTTATAACAAATGGGTGGCCCTAGGAAACTCATGTAAAATATCTAAAAGTAACACTTTTCTTTCTAATGTCAAGCCTTCTAAAAATAGTATTTTATTAAACTATAAGTAGATTATTGCCACCACTCTTCATTCCACATGAAATGCCAAATTTAGAAATTGTTTTGTTTATTTTGTCAAGTTTCTTTAATCAAGCTATTTAGTGGGTTGAATAAATTTGTGTTATGACCCTTGGTATCTTTAAAATAATTAGACAATATTAGGGAGATCAGGAAGGGGAGAAAACTACTAAACTCCTTCAAAATAGGGGTAGTTGTGGGTTTTTTGGTTTTCTTTGTATACTATATACTTAGTTCCTCTAGGATAAATAAGTCACTATAGAAATGAAAGATGTTTGATTATCTACCTAATATTGTTTTGTGTTTTTGAAATGGAAGAGATCTACAACTCTATAGAAATTTCTATATGCTAATGGTCAAATTATTACACTATTTAGATCATTTTTTTAGTTGTGTATCCTAACTAATATAGAGTAATATTTTTCATTTTAATTGACTACTACATAATAGTTTATGTGTTGAAAGAATTGTTTCCATTCTTTGTAGATTTTACATTGGAATACAGATCATATTTAATTTCACGCCAATATAATTCTTTCATAAAGATATTTGTTTGATTTTTCCTTGCTATTTTCATCTTAAAATTTTAAAAAATGTATTCTATAATATAGAATTATTTTTAAATTGGGACAAAAAGGATTCTAAGAGATATATTTAATCATAAATTTTACAATCATAAATATCATTTAATTTGTATGTTGTAACTTCAATACTTTTAGTTAAAATAAAAATAACTTAAAGTCATATATACATATAGCTAAATTGGCAAAGTTGTTTGAGTTAATTACTAAATTTGATCTAAAAGTGTTCAACACTTTAGATAAATTCAATTAGATATAGTTAAATTGGAGGTGTCATTTGAGTTAATAATCAAATAACGCAATAATCAATTAAAGCAACTGACATAATTTTGGATGTGTTTGAATTTAATAAATTATAAATTAAAAATGACATTGTGAAGGGTGATTGGTCTAAAAAATTAAAAGACTTTGCAATTATTTCACTACTATGATCAATGTGTCATCTTTCATGAAATTTCATAAAACACTATTCATTATGATCATATGGAAATTTCTAGGAGAGCTACAATAGTTGTAACATCATGAATTAAAAACATTAAAAAGTACATCATGAATTAATTATGTAACCACATAAGTCAAATATAATTCTATAACTCTATCAAGAAATCAATATCAAATAGATAATATAATCACATAACTCATACATTTCAATGTCATTGATCTTCTTCTTTATCCAACTCTTCGTTTGTATCATCCAATCCAGATTTGACATTGTAAGGATTGGTCATATCATCACCATCGTCATTGATATCAGTTTCGATAATGTCATCATCCACACGGATATCATCTTCATGAACATTAACTCCTACATCATCATGATATAGTTCCTCTTCTTTGACATCTTTGTCAGGCACATCATCAACTAACTGTTGATCCTAATCATCATCTACATCATCTTCTAGTTCTTCGATATCTTCTTCTTCCACCACATTATACTTCACCGACCTTCCGTTTGGATCATATCTAAAAAAAAATGATCAACCCAGTTTACTTGGAACCTCTAAGTAAAATACTTTCTCACATTGGCTTGGAAGAACATAGGGCTCATTTCTAGCTCGCTCGATCAAACTTGTATTAACCATGGTAAATCCATTATCATGTTCAATAATAGTTCTCTCAAGATCATTTTCATTCAATCCTAGCCTGTACCATATGACGATGAACAAAACTAATTTGAAGGACTTAAAGTCATAGTCAAGTATATCATCCAAAATCCCATAGTACTAGTTTTCTTAGACTTCTGGATGTTTGTTGCTTCTAGATGAAACATTAGTCACCTGAAAGACTATAGTTATCCCAGAATGACAAGTTTTCTTCATGTCATCCAAATTTTTGATTCAAAATTTATGATCATTGCACCACATAGCCTTGTGGTGTTTCACCTACAATATTTCAAACATGTAAAAAATATTATTGCAATATCGTTAGTTGATAAACATATTTATTCTTGTCCGAATGTATGCAAAGAAAAAAAACTCAACATATATATAAATCAATATAATTAAAATAATTAAATAATATGGGTGATTAATATATTTATACGTACCTGTTTATCTTTTAAACCATATGCTAAATCAATTTCCCTTAGTGTAACATTGGAATCTCCATTACGATGAGCTTCTTTAACCAATGAAACCACACCTTCCCATGTTAATGTGTGACCAAATTGTTGACATCGTTCAATCCATACTGTCATCCAATTAAGATTGTTTGTGACATACAAATGTAGTGCATCCCACTCTTGACCAACTCTATCCAAAAAAATTGAAATTCACAAATGATGTATAATTAGTTAATTACCATGGTATATGACCTTGATTTATAATTGATGTATATTGAAGATCAATAATTAAATAAGTACAATATACATAAAAAACCAAATGTAAAATGTATTCTAATTAATCTCCATGACCATCTTATAATTACCTCTCACTTTCCTCAATCTACCTATCCCCATCGGGTACTCCCCTTCAAATTTTTCATGGAGTTGGGATCCCAAATGCGATCTACATGGATCTTTGCTGAAAATTTAGGAAGATATTCAATAATGTACACCATGGTTTGGTATACCATATATCCCTCCACCATAGCACCCTCAGGATGTGCTCTTTGTCTAACCAAATCCTTCAAAAATTTCAAGTGCCTCTCAACCATCCACATTGACCTTGTGTGTATAGGTCCACACAATTCAATCTCCTCAACTTGGTGTATGAGGTAGTGTTCTTATGCATTGAAAAATGTTGAAGGTAGACACTTTTACATTTCACACATTAGATGAGGAATTTTTCTCTTCCAATAATTTATATCTTCTTTATGGATTTCTTTAGATGACAACCATCTACAAGTGATTCAAGGCGCAAATATATTAACGATATTTAACAAAAATATAGAATATATTACATAAAAAGTAGTGTAGGATCATTATGGGCCAAAAAGTGGCGATATGTAAGTGATATGATGGCCCATGTGGCTGACGACATTTTTTTTTACGCAAAATTGATGAAACGAAAAGGGTTTTTAAAGGAGATTCTCAACTTTCTACCAATATAGAAATTATGATTTACTTTGAATTTAATAAATAATTATTAATGATTTTCTATTTGAATTATGACTAAATTCCCGATTGATAGGCTTATTGAAAAATATCTGTATCTTTCAAACAATATCAAATTTTTTGAATCTGAAATATGTGTCACATTATATGCTTCACATACTATAGGATTTTTAAAAAAAAAAATTCATGAATTTTTGACCAAGTTAAGGTGGTTAGACATACGAGTTGTTTATATTTTTGAAAAGTTGTAATAAAAAATTCATAATTAATTATTTACTTGGAAAAAAATTACAAAAAAATATACATCACATTGGGACATGAGTCCTATACGTATGTCTAAAATATTATAAAAAATTATTATCATTTTATTGTGGTTAGGGTGGTCAAACAGACACCTACTTCTTATTTTTTCCCTGAAATTTAAGTACTAGTACTGCATTGAAATTTTAAATTTTCACCAAATAGATTTTTTTTTTTGTTTAAAATAAACCTAGTAATTTAGAAACTACACTCAATTTTCTACATATTCTATTGTTACATATTTTTGAAATAATATAGATAACTCTGATTTTTTGAATTTTCATCGCCACTTAAGGGCCTATTTTTTCCATGATGATCCCGCACATACCCTAAAACAAATGGAAATTATAAGATCTATACAATGAATTGAACAAATATCACTACTTACCTCATGTATTTTGCAAGATCATATATAACTTTCTTGACATTGTTGTCGAAGTTGTCTAGGAGAGATAGAGGTAGAATGTACTGCAACAATTATAAAATGATCTTTTCATTATTTTTCCAAAAGTAGTAAACATAATACATTGAAAAGTACATGCAATATACAAATATATATATATAATATACCAGAATAATTACCTTAATGAAGGTATGCCAATCATGCATTTTCATCCCTGGCCCAAATTCACCTTTCTTTGTTATGATATTGTTTATGTTTGTAGCAAATTCTGTGGGAAATCGAATTTTTCATATGACTTCTTTTATAGCATTGATTTGTTGCTTCGTTAATAACTAAGGGCACTTATATTAATTTGGTCTCCATCACTATTTAATTGAATGAAATTTTTCATTGCATGATTGGATTCCTGAATGTCACTACAAATTTTGATAATTTTTTCTTTGTCATGCCTTCCATCCAATATTTTCCATAACGTTTCTATTATATTCTTTCCGATATGCATTGTATCAAACAAATGCACAATTTTTAGCTGCTCATAGTAGGGTAACCTACTAAATTATTTGGGACAACTTTTTAGTCCTTGTGGAAGCCGACCATTAATGCCTTAACGACCTTCATGAAGCATGTAAGTTAAAAAAATTAACAACGAAAATCATTGTCAATTACAACATGAGTAAACAAAACACAATATAAAAATATAAATTCCAAACATATCATATATGATAGATAAACAATTTGATTTGATGTATAACCCTTACAATTAATTCTATTATATTTCATCTTCTATAGGCGAGGTGTCACTCTTCATGGTTTTGATGTAGTCTCTTCTTTCCCATTGAAAATATGTTTTTCAATAGTTCAATACTTACGATTTTTGTGGAGGAAGTGCCTATACTCATCAAACACCTTTTTTCCTAAAATTGTTGTACGACGAGATTTCATCTGTGGACCACAAATTGGACATGCAAATTTTCCCTTTGTTTGAATACCTGCAAGATTATATATAATTGGATTAAATATGTCAATTTTTTTAATTATATATAATGAATAGATTATTTAAAAAACATGCATGGGTATGTGCAGGATCATCATGGAAAAAATGGGCCCTTAAGTGGCAATGAAAATTCAGAAAATCAGAGTTAGACAACTTGATGTAAAAATTTGAATAAGTTACATATATTATTTTAAAAATATGTAAGAATAGAATCTGTAGAAAATTTAATTTAGTTTCTAAACTACTAGGTTTATTTAAAAAAATTAAAAATCTATTTGGTGAAAAATTGAAATTTCAATGCAGCAGTATTTAAATTTCAGGGAAAAAATAAGAAGTAGGTATCTGTCTGACCACCCTAACCACAATAAAATGATATTATTTTAGATATAAGTAGAGGACTGATGTTTCGATGTGATGCATATTTTTTTGTAATTTTTTTCTAGGTAAATAATTAATTATGAATTTTTTATTACAACATTTTAAAAATATAAAAAATCATATGTGTGACCACCTTAACTTGGTCAAAACTTCATGAAATTCAATTTTTTTTTTTTTATCCTATAGTTTTTTCAGCATAGAATGTGATACATGTTTTAGATTCAAAAAATGTGATACTGTTTGAAAGCTATAGATTTTTTTTCAATCAGCCTATCAATCGGGACTTTAGTCGTAATTCAAATAGAAAATGGATAATAATTATTTATTAAATTCAAAGTAAAGCATAATTTATATTGGTGGAAACCTGAGAATATCCATTAAAAACCCTTTTCATTTCATCAATTTTGGGTAAAAAAATTTGTCAGCCACATGGTCCATCATATCACTTACATATCGCCACTTTTTGGCCCATCATGATCCTACACATACCCACATGATATCTACTTCATAAAATTAAATATCATTAAAGTGTAGTCGAACGTTATAACATACCACAAAAATGTGTTAGCCCTTAGGCATCATGAATTGTCCATACAAGCATTGCATGAAATTGAAATTGTCTTTGTCCTATTGGTCTAGAGACATCATACATAGTGACACCATTCCATAACTTTAGTAACTCACCGATAAGAGACTCAATATATACATTCATATCTTTAAACTGGTACTTACCTAGCTGAATGAACATAAACATTACATAATTATTATAACCATTTTATTGCAATATAAATAAATTAACCTGTACATGACTATTAAATGAAAGAAATATGTCATTATAAAATAAATAAGACAAATGAGATGCTACTACGTTAAAGAAAGTTGATGTAAAAAAATACTTGGAACAATCATTTCCAATATTATGTGCTCCCTCTTTATTGACATCCATGGAGGAATGTTATTGTTGATAACAAAAATAGGCCACATCGAGTAAATAATCTCAGCTCTCCAAATGGATTGACACTGTCTGTTGCCAATGAAATCCTAAGATTATGAGGTTCTTCCTTAAAGTGTGGCCATTTTTCCTCCATGTTCGTAAATGGAGAACCATCTGGAAGCATTCGAAGAATGTCATCTCCACTTCTATTTCATGCATGGTAATCCATAAATTGCACTATGCTTTAACACCTAAATAATCATTGCATACGTGGAATAATGGAAATATAACGAAGAACCTTGTGAGGCACCTTTTTTTTTGTTGATCTATTTGATATCTACTAATATGACATTCTGGGCATTTTGTTGCAAATTCATGTTGTTTATGATATATAATATGATCATTGGGACATGCGTTTATTGCTTGATACTCCATTCTAATATCTTTCATAATGCCAGATAAATCTCGGTATGAGTGAGGTAAAATATTTGATGGTGGTAACAAAAATTCACCAATCAATCTACAACAAAAAAATAATTTGTTAATATAAAGAATATTAATTGTACATATTTCATCCTTTATTTACTAGTGACGAACTAACAATAATTAAAATAGATGAAAAAAGATGACATATATGACATACCTTAACATCCGTGAGATTGCTATGTTGGATAAACCATTCATAACCTTCAAGTTCACCAACAACAATACAATAGATAGAAGAGTTGTTTGGGAGCCTTCATAAAGGGGCTCATATGCCTTCTCAAGTACAAGTAAATCATGAACATCATCAAAGTCATTTCGATCATCATGATCAGCTATGCCACTAAATGTGTCATGGATCAATGTATTTGTACCATCATCTTCAACTATTTTTTTTGGCACATGATCATTTTCTTCCATAGGATCATTAACTTCATCTTCGATATTCATAGCTCCATGTTCCTCTGCTTGCAAAACCACATTCTTCGAGCTGTGATAATCCATATCATGTGCCCTAGGGTGCCCCACATTTATAATAATGATCGACACAAATAAACCATTATCATGATCAAGTGATTTTTTATATATATAAAAAATGTTAAAATGATATAAAAGTTTACAAATAAAATCAATATAAGGACATATAATGAACAACTTACCAATGGACGATAATCATGCCCCCTTCAACATGACCATGTTGCCTAGAATGTTTCTTAGTTGTTGTGATTAAAAGTCTTCTCGTCTTTAAGCCCTTGCAATTATTGCAAGGATAATAACATTTCCCATCACCCTATCTTTTAAATCTAGCCCACAATCTAGCAAGTGCCTCTTCATTTTGTTCTAGACTAATATTATCTAACATGATTTTTCTTTACCAAGCTTGAATATTTAGATCTTCAAAAAATATCAAACTCACACTCCAATAATTTTTAATCATCGACGGGTAACAAAATCTAATAATTTTGATATTTTATACCAAAACAATTTAGCATGCAACCACCCCTGCAAAAGAGAATATAGTCTAAAGTTAATGACCCCAAAAAACACTTTAAAATATTGCTAATTCTAGAAATTATTAAATTTTGATTTTACTATGATTTCCAACCGTTAGACTCCTAAAATCAAGATATTGAACTTGCACAACAAAATTTTGAAATGAAATTCTGAAAATGCACAAGTCTAAAAATGAAATCTGATGAGATGTTGCTTTAAAATATGATTTTCAAACCTGTAAGTACAAATTTGACTTCACAAATGAATTCTGGAAAAAGACAATGACTACCCTCAACCTGGCGATATCTTCTTGAATTTTTTCTAATTTTTCCCAAGAAAATTGTCTGTGATTCGCAAGTAGAGAAAATTCGCAAGTAATAAAACACTATCGCAATAATTAGTCAATCTCACTTTTATTTATGTCAACCGCAATTTAACTTTGCAAGTTCGTTGAAATTTTGATGAAAAATATTTGTCAAAATTTTGAAGAAAAATAAGGTTCATCGAAATTCTGATGAACGTCAGGGATAAAATTTTAAAAAATTAAAATTTCACATTTAGTATCACAAGTACCCAACAATACATCAAATTATATGACTTTCGTCAGAATTTTTGATCGGCTTTTGCAATCAAATGAGTTACTATCAGGCCTATGTTGAACACTCTGTTTAAGGCATTTATTGACAAGGCTACGTTTTTTAATTAATTTATCTTTTTGTTGTGTTTGGACTTTTGTAAACTTGCAATATACAATGCACTTTTATTCTTTCTGAATTGAGACTAATAGTAAATTTTTTGGTTGTATTGAGGCACAACTTCATTCATGGTGGAAAAGGAAACACATTGTTGCTCATATCAGATGGCATGTTGCATATAAAGGAGGAAAGATTCTAGGATTATTGTTGTCTGCATTGAAGGAGAGAGCTTCATCTATGGGACACAATCAACACTCTCCTTCTTGTATTCTACATGTTACAGCTTGCTCCAGGAAGATAGCCCACATTGTATAAGTTTTAAGAGATGAAAAAGGGCATGTGCTACATTTTGGTGTCAAACCTTTCATAATTATGTAACATTTCATTACATTCAAATTTTGAATTTTGAGAAATTATATATAGTAAATAGATTGATGGTTGTTTGGATAGTGAAATTAGCTCTCTTAGAAATTAACTGAAATATATTGTCTTGAAATATCTAGAAGGATTATTTTAATTAAAGAGGATTTTGTGGTTATTTTTATAACAATGATTTTACAGTGCATCTAGCTTGCTATTCTCATTCAAGATACAATCCATCAAAATCAAGAACATACCAAGAAGACGATACTCTACTTCAAACCCTCAACCTCACTTAGTTTAGTCTACTTGCATGGGGATATTAAGAAAGTTTCTAAATAATTAATATATATCATTTGTTGTTTGTGAAGGAGAATCCTATGAGATCCAATATGGAAGTGGATCACTATCCAATTTCTTGAGTAAATATGATGTCACATTTGAGAAACTTGTTGTGAAACATCAGGTTAGTGATTTTTGGATGTTAAGGCTTCCCTATTGGCTATCAAAGATCTTTTCTCATCAACATAATTAATTGGAATTTATGTATAAATGGATTATTTCATGGTGTAGGTCTTTTCTGAGACAACACATGAACCAGGGTTGAAATTTTTGTTGTCTAAGTCTATTGGCATTCTTGGGCTTAGTTTCCAATAAATTTTTGTTGATAATGTTTTTCCAATCTGGTTAGTGCTGATAGCCTTCATTCTATAATCTGAGTGTATCACCTTTCTTAAACTTTGAACAAGGTTCTAAAATCAAGCGTTCAATATGCATATTTCAGGCCTATGTTGAACACTCTATTTAAGGCATTTGTTGACAAGGCTACAATTTTTTAATTGATTTATCTTTTTGCTATGTTTGGACTTACTTTTATAAACTTGTAATATACAATACACTCATTCTTTCTGAATTGAGACTAAGAGTAATTTTATTGGCATAACTTTATTCATGGTAGAAATGACAACACCCTATTGCTCATATTAGATGGCATGCTGCATATAAAGGAGGAAAGGTTCTAGTTTTAAACAAAAAACAACATTTTTAGAAAGTAGCATTTGTGTCATCCAACATAACATTTTTTCTATAAAGGATAAAATGCTAATTTTGAAATATATATTCTCAACATCAATATCTAGGGCAAGGATATTTTTCATAATTTTTGGTTAAATATTTTGAAAATTAATTTTTGAAGTCATTACAACTATAATTTGGACATACATTTGTGTCATCCAACATAACTTGTTTTTGATAAGATAAGACAAATTTATAGGGCGCCATACCCTTTACATAATGCACCACAAGGGCCAAAAAGGAAAAGCTAGGTTTTGAAAGGACCAAGAACCTTTTACAGAGCTAAGATAACACCAATAAAAAACACCGCAAAAACACAACAAAAACTAACAACACCTAGTCATCAGATAACCAAGAGTGACAAAACACTCATAACCAACAGTAGTCCTAAGTCTCATACCAACTAAATAATTCATTCTAGGAACTAAAACCAAGATCAGTAGAACCCTTAGGACAAACAACAGTCCTAAGTCAAAAATAGTAAAGGCCATGAGCCAGGAAACAACCCATAACACAGTAGGTCCAAAAAGATTGCTAGAGACAACCAGGCCACTAGCCACCTGCAACAACTAAACCATGTCATAAATTTCGCTCAGCTTAATTGAAACAACACAAATTATTGTTGAGGCATGTTCTTCAAATTGCACCAACTAGCTAGACACCAACCCTGAATCCACCTCAAAAGGAAGGGGCTCCCCTCTATAGGAGAGGAAGTAGTGGGTACTAGAACCACCAAAGAAACCACCCTCTAGAGAAAGCATGCACCACCTCAATAGGGAAAAACCAAGGAGAGAAGCACTTCCCACCATCTCTATAATCACCAGGTCCACCCTCAATAGGAGAGAGCTCCACCTTAATAGGAGAAAAAATCACCTCAATAGAATATAGTGATTGTAGAAAAAGGTAGCATGTAAGGACTCCAACAACATAGGAAACCACCTCCTCCCAAGGCATCCAATCTGAAGGAGAAACAAGAAGGACAAAAACAACCTCCCAGTCAATAACATAATCAGTACACAAAAATGTGTAACCATCTACTCTTTCCTAAGAAAAAAGCATCATCCATCACCAGGGCCAACTAACAAACAAAGGGTATCCCCAAACCCACAGGCCATGGAGGGAACGCTCCAAGGCAAAAAAATCCCACAAAGGAAACAAAGGGAGAGGCAACCAACATCCCAACAAGCTAGAGGCTCCCTCCCCAACCAAACTCAGACACAAAAACAACCACTTCCACCAACCAAGCAGCCTTCCTGAGGCACGAATCCCCCCACACTAGAACAGGGTCGGGTATCCAAGACCACCAAAGGAACAAAGGAAATTTCAAGGAAGTTCCCAAAATATACCTTTGTAGAAAAAGGACATCAATCTACAACTTCACAAACCCTAGGAATGAAATCTATAAAGAAATAATAGAAACAGTCCCATCAGGAACCACCACAACCCTCTCTTCATGACAAGTAGCCCAAAAGAACAACAGATCCCAAGCCACCAAGGCTAAGATAGAAACCTATTGATAAAAACCAATAAAAGCAGGACGCTCCATAGGACCACCAAAGAATGATTTCAGAACCACTGAGAATTCAACATCACACACTCATAGGGGCCTGTGATAGAAAAAAACAACCCCCAGTCACACAACAATGGCAAGAGTAGGCGAGTCAAAAGAACTAAACCAGACCCATCCACCAATAGGATGAGAAAAAAAAGGGTCACCATGGACAGTCTTCATAGAAAAACACACCAAAAATGGCACATGAAGTGTAGAAACCATCAATGGATGCCACAAACCAAACTCTTCATGCAAGAAGAATCGCTGCAGAGACACGACTTGCATAGAACCATCCACCGCTAGCAACAAAGCAACACTACCAAGTTGGAAGGACATCAACACCCATGGTGCATAACATTGGAGGCAACCCCCACCGTCAAGCCCGTGAGAAAAAGATTTGAGCCAACACTGCCCCAAATCAGGGGACCCAAACACTTCCCGAACATAATCATCTTTCCTTAGTCTCCAATCCTTCACATCGTCAGTAACATTGCAACCATTGAAGCCTGGAACATGGAAAAACCCGACAAAGGAAACAACCAAGCACACACCAACAGCAGGAACAACACGATGAGATCCCAAAACTCCTCCATTCCGGCCACCACACGCAAAATCCCCACTCCTGACAAGAGCCCACACAGGACTCTACAAAACTTTAGGTAGGTCAGGCGCCAAGGTGAGATTCCAAGCAACATCATCTTTGTCCTCCACATCAGCATCCCCATCCTCTATAGACCTAGAGGAATTCAAATTCCTCTACCCATTACTGCTCCCACTCGTGCTCCTCATTTTTTATCAATCTGTATACCATAAATATCCAACATAAATTTTTGTGTATAATTGAAATCCATTTTTTTTGGTGAAATAAGGACATCAACATCTAGGGAAAGGGTATTTTTTTATTTTTTTACAATGGTTTACTATTTTTCCATCTCTGTAGAATGAAGAGTTTGATGTGGAGAAAAACCTATGTTTAGTAAAACTTAAAAAATTCACTACATAATAAAATGAAAACGCATCAAATCTATACTTGTTGGAAAACTCATTTCGAAGGATAAAATCTTGCAAAATTTCTTGTCAAGTTAAGTTCATTTGAAGGTCCAACCCGGGTTTTGAAACTAAATTTTTTGAGGAAATTTTGATGCAAAAGCCAAAGTTATTAGTTTTGACACCTTCTATCAAAGGTACCCAAGGACCTTTGATCGAAGGTTACAGTGTAAAAGAATGTTGATTTAGGCCTTTACCATCAATCAAAGGTCTGTCTTTTATTGAAGGTATAAATTAATATACCTTTTGTCAAAGGTGACCTTTGATCAAACGTGTGTTTTAAAAACATGCATTCTCCCCAAAAAAAATCGTTGTATCAAAAGTGAGATACAGTTTCCTGATCTCACCCCATGATAGCCAACAAGGGAAAACACTCATGGGGAGGGGGAAATATGCTCCTAAATGTTTAGGGGCAGATTCAAAGATAGATAGGAAAATATGCATCACCCATAGGGGTGGATGCGAAAGGGGATGGGCGGACCCACTAGAAAGGAAAATCTTCTAACATATGGGTGAATACGAAAAAATTCTCAAGGGAAGATGCACAAAGGGAAGGGAAAACCTACTGGATAGGTAGATCCACTTTGGGGATGGGCGGATATGTGAAAATGTAAATCTACAAACAGAAAGAAAATTAGAGATAGAGGGAAAATAGACCTCACATGATGCTTTAATGGATGTAGAGAATAGCGAGCCTACAAATGTAAGAGAGAAATTTAGTGGTTTTGCGACTGGCCAGAGGATTCAAGATGGATGATTGGTCTATCCTAGTTGAGATGGGGTTGGTGTACATATTGATGATGCCAACCTTGAGGGTACATAGACCCATCATGACTGTGCTAATAGAGAGGTGGAGTATTGAGACATGAACATTCCTCCTCCCCACTAGGAAGATGAATGAAATTGGAGGATGTATTGAGGATTCTAATATTACCAATCTGGGGGGAGATGGTGGAGAGATCCTCATCATAGTTGGTTCCATAGCTATTATAGGCATTGTTTGGGAGGACCAAATTTCCATGCAGCTCGATCCAGAATTAGACTTGGATGGATTCTTGGAGATTGTATCATATTTAGTATTGTATTTATATGGGTTGGTGAGAAGTGTGCTACTACTAGACCAAAGTGGCAGGTCCTTCAATCCAACTCTAAGAGAGGTAGTATTATCTATGGTGGGGAGATCCATGAGATACATAAGGGGTAACTACTTGCTAGCATAGTTGTATAAGGATATTCATGTGATCTACTATCAAGAGAGCTTGAGCCAGACACATGTGATACTCCTACATGTTTGGGTCTAGGAGCACATTTGAGTCACCCTACTAGTGATTCAGAAGAGAGTAGAGAGACATGAATATGAGCCTATGGTGTTTAGTTGGGGAGGGGTACTTCATTATGAGGACATCAAGAGCATGGAACCATGGTGCAATAGATATATGAACTACAATAGGGTGATATTGTATAGAGGCCCTACCAATTGAATGATTTTCAAGGTTGGAATCAGGAGGATATGAAGTTTTTTCCATTTTATGTTCAACATGTGCTATATTAGCGATAGATAATGATACATTATATACATGTACATGCTGGATAAGGTGACTCTAGAAAATGGTGTGAGATAGGAAATCCCAAAACCAAAGTGGTTTGCATGAGTGACTAGGGAGATACAACTGTGGGGCCCATAGGTGGTGTTGTGGGTGGCCATAACATCCTAGGAGTGGCTTGAGGAGGTTAGATGGGATTGGAGAGGAGGCTTGGATGATCGAGGTGTTACACAAAAATATGTGGAGTGGTGGTAGGTGAGGAGGTCAAGGAGGGTGATGCCTCCACAAGTAGAGATGATGGGCATGAGAATACCATGATAGGTACTAGTAGGAGGAGAGGGAGAGGCTATTAAAGGTCAAATATGGATGGTCAGGAGTAGAGTGGTGGAGTAGGAGGGGAGATAGGAGGGGAAGTAGGTGGTATGAGAGGAGGTGGTAGAGGAGGAAGAGGAGGATGATGAGGAGGATACTAAGGATAGTGGAGATGAGGGATAGGAGAGTGGAGAGGAGGAGGAGGAGGAGGAGGAGGATGAGGGTGAGTAGGTGGTGATGGAGGTGGATGTTGAGGTTCCCTAAAGAGAGATAGTACCCTATGTACCATAGTAGGAGAGAAGGGGGGATGGGGATGACCTAGTAGGGATACTAGTAGCGATAGAGAGACAAATTGTGTAATAGTAGAGGCTACTAAGATAGGTCGAGGATGACCTACAGAGTAGGAATATATAGTGGACTAACCTATAGACATAGGTGTATGGCTAGTAGTGGGAGGTAGGCACTGTCACCACAGAGCGAGCCAGTTTAAAGATTGAGGTTAGGAGGTTGTAGGGTGTGGTATACATAGTGACAATAGAGAAAGACATTCTTAGAGTACAAATTGATATAGTGTAGGGGATCTCATGACCACCACTATAGAGAGAGACAACCTATGGTTAGATTGAGATGCATGGGAGAGGGAGAGGGAATCGATATAGGAAAACAAAGATACATACCTCTAAGAGAGGGATCTAGCCAAGTCCTTAGGAGTAGAAATGGATACAGTGTTATGAGCGACCATAGAGGCTGAGTATTACAAGACACTATACCATACAATAGTGCCACTAGAGTAGAGACAACCCTCATTCTCAAAGGCAGAGAGCACAAGATGGATTAGGCTAGGGATATTGAGAAGTTCTTTGAGGAGCAGGTCCATGAGACTACCACGGGATGGAGGAGGAGGGTTTAGTGTGTCAGTGCCATCATCGCCCATGCATTCAAAGTTAAGGAGAAATGGATAGGGATATATGGGAGATGGTGATAGGCACCCATTTTGATAGGCACAATTTTTTTTGGTGAATAATATATACCATGTATAGACATAGGTGATAATTCATAGACCAAGACGTAAATTTTGATGATATTTTTTAAACCATTGTTTGTAATCATATTGATTCAGGACACATGATGTATCATATGTATATGGACTACTATTTTTGATACACCTATACATGGATTTTTATATTATTTCAATGACATTATGGATGGTTATGAAAGACTTTATTAATTTGATTATGATATATGACATGGATGATGATGATTATGATGCGATGGATATGAATGTTCATCATATGCATGCATGCATGTTTTGATGGTATTTATGATGTATGGATGATCATTATTATGATGTGTGACATGGTTTACTTTTGATGCTCATGTATATATGATGTGATGTACATGGATATATGTTGTATGCTATAAGGATTATGATGATTATAATGTGTGACACTGACTAATTCTGATGGAGGATTTAGGGAGATGTGCATAGATACATGTGTTATATGGACTAACACATGTGATGTAGGATGGATGCTCCTGCCTATGTATGATGATTTTGATTATGTTATGATGGATATGTATGGTATTTATTGTGATTATATTATAATAAAATTTCAATGGGTGTATATATAATGCAATGAAATGTACCTAATTGAATGTGATGAAATGAATGATAAATGAACCTAATGAAATAATAAAATTGAAAAGGATTTAACAGACTAAGGATGAGATGATTAAAATAATAAACTTTAAACCACCTTATGCAAATGAAATGAGAATGAAAAGATGGAAAAGATTCTTAGAATAAAAAATCTATATTATCCTAAACACTTAATGTAAATAGAATGATAATAAAAATGATGGAAAAGATGCTTAGAATAACAAATATATATTATCTGAAACAAATTTAATGAAAAAGATGCTTATAATAATAAATCTATATTATCCTATACAACTTTAATGATAATTAAATGATAATGCAATGATGGAAAGATGAATGGATGATAGGTGTAACCATATTCTACCTACCAAAATTTAATCAACCTAATGGGGAAAGGTGGGGGGAACTCACTTGCACAATCAAAACTCAAATATTAGAAGAAAAGCAATATGAATGGAAATGAAAATGATGGTGGGGGGATGATAGTTGGTAGGATAGTGAACACAATTGAGAAATTTTAGTTGTTATGGATTATTTTGCCATGTAGTGAGAAATTAATTTTATATAGAATGGGATACTATGCACCAGGGTATGAGGAACCAAGGTGATGTTGTATCGCATGCATAGGGCTGACACAAAAACAAAAAGGGCTTTGGTGGGGCCAATGCTGGAAAAACACAAACATAAAGTATGTCCCTACATAACACAAGACCACAAAAAACCTTTTGTGGGTACAATGTGGGATAACCAAGAAAACATGATCACAAAAAGCTAAGATATTCCCCTATTTCTACTAGTCAAAATACACCATGATATGATGGATCATGGTGACCTTGAGTAGGTATCATAGGTAGCTCAAAAAGATAAACAAAATGCAAAAGAACTAGAATAAATTGCAATAAATCTCAAATATCCTTTGCTATGAGGATGATAGGTGGATGGATTGATGTGATTTGATGGTAGGAAAAATATATCCTACAAAGACCAAAGATGGATGGGATGAATTTTAGGATCAAAATGACACCAAATACCCAAGATAGATTGAGACCTCAAGGAGCTATTGAACTTTTCTATAGGAACTAGCTAGATAGGAGCTCTTGGCAACACGACATACACAAAGACAAAACCTAATGAAAATTATATACAATGATGGAATCTAGATGAAGACAAAATAAGGATCATATGTACACTATATACAAGCAACAATGACCAACAAAAGCCTAACTGACAAAAGGATAATGACTCAAGGATGAATGTTAGGATCTGATGTCGATACAAAAAAAATAAAGATATGAAACTTAGTAATTATGATAGTAAATCCAATCTATCTAATGCTCAATCAAAATATACAAAGCAAGCAATAGCAAGATGAATTTTGATTATAGGTGCGATACAGATAACATGTATAGGATAGAGCACAAGAATGTGGGAAAACAAGAAGTAAGGTAGATAATGATTAAACCTTCTATGAATGGTGCATATTTCTAGGTTTTCACCAAAAATTATTATCCAAGGCACCACCAAAGGTTTTTTTCACCATAGGAAGATTCATTTCTCTTTACTATTGACTTTTTTTTTTCTGGATTTTTGACATTTTCTATTTTTTTTTGTATTTTTTAAAATTTTTGATAGGTGGGGTAACTCCACTACCTCAGGCATGAAGCCTATTTAAATGGATGATATTTATGGGTCCATCCAAATATTTACCTTCAAGCATAGCAAGCTAATATGCCCCTAAACCATATTTTTGTATGATGATGTAGGGACCCAACTTATCAGCCTCAAATTTACCTTTCTTTTCTTGATGTTGTTGGGTGTGTTGATTTTCATTAAGCACAAGATCAACAATCTAAAATTGGCGAGGAAAAATCTTCTTGATATAGTTTCTATCAAGAAGCTCAAGTTGACTTAAGCATGCCAAATGATACTCCTCATCATTAACTAAACTCTTCAAATAAACATGAAGTGATGGGAGTTTGACTTCTATCAGTAAGATAGATTTGACACCATAAACAAGGGAATATGGAGCTGCACCAGTTGGGGTGTAGATGGAAGTGTGGCAGGACCAAAGGGTGGGGCTTAGATGAAGGTTCCAATCATGACCAGCTTCATTGACAACTTTCTATAGAATTTTGATTAAGGTTTTGTTAGTTTCCTTAGCTTGGCCATTACCTTGGGGGAAAAAGGGCATGGACCAATGATGCTAGATGTGGAATCGTTCACACAACTAACATACATGTTAGGTTTTGAATAGATTTCCATTACCTGTGATAATGGTTGAAGCAATACCATACCGGTATATTATATGGTAGAGGATGAATTTGGAAATTTGGATACCAATAATGAGAGTGAGTGGAATGGCTTCCATCCACTTATTGAAATACTTGATTGTGGTGATAATAAATGAATGAACATTGGAAGGTGAACTATGTATCTTTATGATTAAGTCTAGACCCCATTATGAAAAATGCTATGGAGAAGTAATTAGTTGTAAAGCTTGTGAGGGGGTGTGTATCAAATCTGCATGCTATTGATATGGGGCACAATTCTTGACAAACTCAAATGCATCATGTTCTATTGTAGGCTAGTAGTAACCCATTTTGAAAAGCTTATTTTCTATGAAAATTCCACTAGTGTGAGCCCCTCAAATACCACTATGCACTTTTCTCAAAGCCAACTTGGATTTTGTTTCAGTTAGACATCATAGAAGAGAACCATCATACCCTCTACGATACAAGATGTCTCTAAGGATTCTATATCGGTATGATAATTGGATGAAATACTGGTGTTGGTAATGTGTGAGGTCAGGTGGAAGGATGTTATCATGAAGGTAAGTGTATATATCATGATACCAAGGTGATTGGAGACCAAAAATCTCACACATCATTTTTGTTTGTGGGAGATTGTATGCAGAGATCAACAATTTCTCAACGAAGAAGGCATATTAAAGATGATCTTGAGGCATATTAATGACATATCCATTCATAGCCATTACAACTATAGCTTTGTTCTTTAAGCTAGGCACCTATCCAAACTAAATGTAGCTAAAGTATTTCTTAAAGTCACATACCATGCACTTGTAAGGGAAAAGCTTGTCATCTTTGGTTTAGAATTCATCATTGACCTATTTGATAATAATATATTAATCACCATAAATAAGTAACTAATTTATGTTTCATTATACAACAATCCTCAAACTTGTGATTAAATCCTCATACTCAACAATGTTGTTCATGCATGGAAAATCCAACTTGAATGACTTAGGGATGAAGTCACCTTGTGAGGTAATAAAGAGAATACCAATACCTACACCATGTTGTGTATATTACGCATCAAAATAAAGCTTACATGGCTCATTTTTGCAACAACAAGCACTTACTGATTTGGAAATACTACCACCAATGTATAAGCATCCACCAAATGAGCATTAGCTAGTTGATTTGCAATAACTTGAGCTTTGAAAACTTTTTGATCCACATACTCAATATCAAACTCACTTAGGAGAATGACCCACTTAGCGATGTGGCTAGTTAATGTTGTTCTAGATAATAAATATTTGAGTGGATTAACTTTGGAAATACATTTTATTGGATGGCTAAGCATGCAATTTCCAAGCTTTCGAGAACTAAAAACAATAGCGAGGCATACCTTTTCCATTGGAGTGTAATTTATCTCATACTCATCCAAAGTGTGATTGATATAATATATAGCTCTTTTCTTCCCATTCTCATCATGTTTCACTAAGAGTGCCCCCAGTGCAACAAAAGTAGAAAAATATAAAGCAACAATATTTTTCCTACTATAAGAGGTATGAGGATAGGAGGATTAGAAAGACACTCTTTAATTTTATCAAACCCCTACTAACATGATGAATCCCATTTCAAAGTTGTATCTCTATGAAGAATATGTGTGAAAGTCTGACATTTATCTATGAGTTGAGATATAAAGCACTGAATAGACTAAAGATTTCCTTGTAGAATCTTCAACCACTTTAATATCTTGGAAGGAGGCATGTCCATAATAAATTTCACTTTAGTAGGGTCAACCTCTATGCCTTATCTAGATACAATAAAGCCCAAGAGTTTCCCTGATGTCACATCAAAAACATACTTCTTTGGATTAAGCCATAGTTGATATTGTTCCAAGTGATTGAAAATGCATTATAGGATTTCAGGATACTCTTCTTGAGTCTTAGACTTTCCTAGAAAATCATTAACATAATCCTACATAATAATATGAATAAAATCATGGAAGATATCTATAATAGAACACAAATATGTTGATCTTGTTTTCTTTAGATAAAAAGGCATAACTTGATAATAAAAAATTCCCTAGGGAGTAGTAAGTGTTGTCTTATGTTAGTATTTAGTTGTTATTCAGATCTGATTGTATCAATAAATGTCATCCATTAAAGACTACATGGTCTGTCTTGTTGTGACATCCACAAGGATGTTGATATTAGGAAGTGGAAAGTCATCTTTAGGAAAAGCTTTTTTTAAGTCTCTAAAATTAGTATAGATGTGAATGCACCCAGTTGGTTTGGAAATGAGGAAAATATTAGATATCTAGTTTGAATAATCTATAGGTCAGATAAATCCTACAACCAATAATTTCTCCTGCTCTACCTTGACAAGAAAAGAAATCTAGGGATGCATCTTGTAGAGTTTTTTCTTAACCGGTTTGGTATTAAGACATACATCTAAATGATGAACCACAAGTCTTGGAAATTAAGTCGAGCATGTATGAATATGTGAATGGAAAGTTGACTAGCCCATTCTAAAGTATCCAAGAGAATACATAGTATTCATCCTTTGACAATGACCTAGCTACATATGTAATATTTTGTTTTTCTTGAGTAGAAAGATTAATCTCTCTAGTTTCTTCGATCAAGATTAAAGATCTCTTAGACAAATGCATACCTATAAGGGGAAGATGAACATCCCATCCTCTAACACCTCAGAGAGGTTTTTATGAGAGGAAAAACCCTTTATTTTTACTTTTTATTGATCTAAAAGTACCTCAAGGATGTTTTAACTATAAGATCCTTGATTCTTTTCTTGTTTCTCACTTTTGTTGCTAATGCGTTCATCCTCCATAAAGTAAGTTCATTGATTGAGCTCAAAGATAAAGCTTGATTGATATTCATCCTCTAGAACCATGAAGTGTATAAATTCCTCATCATTTGGAAAAATATCAATGGATGGAGATCTTTTTTGGTCCCAATCAATCAATTTAGGATGATAGAGGGAAAGGCTTATGGTAAAAATGGATGTTTATTTGAATAGGGAGGAGACATCCAAGTCATCATAGTAATGTTTGATAATCACTTCTTTAGGTATGTCCTCAATAATAATAGAATTCACATTAATAATGTTTGAAGTGCTAGGGGATGATGCATGTTTTTTTTTTTCTTATCATAGCCAAGCCCTTGATGTTTCAATTGAGTAGGTAATTCAATGGTTTAGTGGATACCTTGCTTGTTTTCCCCCAACCCGCCTCCTTGATAGTTAAATTTTTGTGCCATTTGATGTGCTACAAGGTATACTTCTTGAAAATATTCCAATAGAGTAGGAGATGGTTCAAGTTCCTCTGGGTACACCCACTAGCTAACATCATCATCAATTTTATCTCGCACTAAGGTACCTAGAGATTGGAAAGTGGTGGAGCCTAAATTATTAAAGATCAAGTTCTTGATCACTGGTTCTTATTGTTTAGGAGATCTTGATGGTCATCTATAATTTTGTGGAGATGGGGTAATGGTTCCCACATTAAGAGTAGTACACATTTCATATTCTCCAAAATCCTTATCTATGATCTTGACCTTACCAAGGGTGGATTCCAGAGTGGAAGATGATGTGGACGATAAAAAGGAGGATATTGGGATTGCCATAAGATGAATATGAAATGGAATTGGAAGGAACCACTTTAACTCCAAGACAATGTTGAGAATGGGGAAATGAAACCTCAAAGCATGACAATACTTGAAAGGATGTGGGTCAACATGAATAGTGACCTTAATTCCATTGTGGGGGAATTTAAGGCACTGATGATACGTGGATGGAATGGCTTGCATAGCATGAAGCTATGGGTGGTCAAGGAGAAGGCTATATGGAAGGTCAAGATATAGAACATGGCAAGTAGTGTATTGCATTACTAGGCTGACTTGAATGGGAAGATAAATGGTGCCTTCTAAACCTCTCTCTACATTTTCATATTCCCTAATTACATGATCGCTTGATTATCTAGGCCATCTTGAGTGTACCCCACCTGCTTAATGAAATTCAATGTACATAATTTAAGAGAAAAAATATTATCTACCAAGACACACTTCACCTTATGCATAACAATGAGGACCTCAATATGAAGAGCGCAGTTATGAGTAGGACCAATAGGTGGCACATTATTCTAACTAAATCCCAATACATCCACATATCACTACTCTAAAAAGTGTGGTATATCATACATTATCATGTCATCAACCTATAGGCCTATGGCTATCAGATCCCTTAGGGCCTAGTGATGGTGTTTGGCATGAACTAGTTGATCGTGAGTAGATCCTAGAGCTACTTCATGCATGTAGAGCGTTGAGCTAATTCTAAGCTCTACAAATACCTCTCACATCTCTAGATACTAATGTTTTAGTTGATATCTCTTGGATTATACTCTCTCTATCTATTCCTATAAGATTGTCTTAAAGAGATCAATAGAAGATGATGCTCTTGCTCTCGACTTTCAAAGATAAAATAGGGCCCAATCCCTCTTTGATATAGTCTCCTCATACAAAACTCTTAGCCAAAATATAGGATTGAATATATATACATGTCACCTTGTAATATGTTGTGGTCTATAATTGGACCACATTGGTTATTGAAGAACTACATCGAGGATAACCTCGATGATGAATCTAACCATAAAGTTAATCCAATCCTAAGTACTAACTAGAAAAATAAAAATAAAAGAATTGAGTCAAATATCTCATCATATAAATAAAAGGTAGTATAAAATACAACATCTAGTATGCTTCAAAATCATAACAAACACATATATCATCCAACTTATAGATCACCAAATCGCTAGTGAGGATTTGTGGGTGTAGTAACTTTGGCTACATTTGGAGTTTCTCACAAGGATGGGGATATGGTAGAAGCTTCTTTTCTTGTTTCCCTATACTCATGGATACACAATATATTGCATATGGTAGGGAGTGCTCGTGATATGTGAGGATGAGACCCAGGTCTATCCTTAGGGGCCTCATTAACCTCCTCTTTCACCCCAAGATCTATTCCTAATGATGTAGTCAATTGATCCTCCTCATCACCTCCTCTTCCAATATCATTCGATCATCATCTATCTCCTCCTCCTTGGAATTCTTATTACACCATGGCCATAGTCTTGGGTTTCTAGTGGGATGATGTATAAGAAATATAGGACTTGGAAAAGTAGTGTTCCACTATATAGTATATATAATACTCTAACATCGTTTGCATCATACATAAGAAGTGCATATTGCTCCTCATCATTATAATCACTCAATGGAACATACATGATGTTTTTTCAATCCATGTATTTGGTTATAGCACTAATATAAGCTAATCATATATAGGTTGGTCGATAAACAAGTAATCTTTGAGGATGATCGAACTCTTGGGTCAATCGATCATAATAAAAAGTAATAATAATATACTCAATACCAATTGATAAAAAACTAGTCTTGATGCATCCTTTATAGTTACTGAGGCTAACCTAACTAGTCTTGCAACCTTCTATATGGCCTCCATGTCATGTTTGTAGATCATAATCACTTAAACACCACTTGCCAATAGAATAAATTTCTACACTAAAATGGTATCTTCAAATGGTAGTTGTATGATCAGGGAGAGGTCCATGATGTCTCTATTACATACTTCATAGGCCACATGCATGCGATATGCTTGAAAACCCATACCTTGAGGAGAGTGCATGTCATCAAACTACCTTGTAATGTATATAATGGCCTAAATCATGGTAGAGGTGGGCCAACATGATTTTCCCATAGACAAATATGGTAGATTGACCCTCCATAGAAAAAATGGTTTGTATGAGACCCCATATGAAGGTGTTTTCCACACCCATTAGGTACTACTATAAGTGTTATGGTCACAATAAAAATATGCCATATAATGGGGATATCTAAACCACCATGTAGAAGCTATCATAAATACATTTTTCCCTTGTTGTCATCTACAATAGGTTAGTTGATGCAATCTATCTAATTGGTTAGGAAATTATCTAGTGTCCTCACCTCCTAAAGGAAAATAGTCTTTTGTCCCATATGGGCAACCTTAGAATATTTTCTACATCCTCAAGTGTCATGATCATCTCCTCCATTAGAAGATGGAAGGTTGAGGTGTCTGCACACCATCACTCCATAAGTTCAATTAGCATAGAATCATGATATCTCATGGTTGACATGGTAAACAACCACAATAATCCAACATATCTAAGGTGCCCTGCTTCTTTCAATGATAATATCTCAACATGATCATATAAGAGTCTATAGATGTGTAACCACCTAAATTCTCCCACATATGAGGTGGTAGCTATCAATCATAAAAAAATCTATTCATTAATTCCTTCAATAATATATGTAGACATCTAAATTTGACCACTTATATTTAGTCAAATTTATCATTTTTCATCTAAATATCCTCTTATCCACATTACTTAAATATTGTTACTATTATTTAATTAATACTCTTAAAGTCCTCTAGATCCCTAAGGCATTTAGTTACTTAACTAAATACCTTACCCTTTTATCCCTTTCTTCCAAAGAATTAAATAAATAACCCACTTATTTAATTCTCTTTATGTCCCATCCACACTTAATCCTAACTCATCTCCTAATCCTATCATTAGGGATGTGCACATTCCTAATCTACGATTAGGATGTGTCACATCCTGCCACTTTTGCAAGTTGGCTCCTGATCATCATTAACCACCTAACTCTCTTCTAATCCTTCATCAACTAGTCTAATTAGCCCCCTTTAGTCAACTCTCCCACATCCCAATGGAATTTTTAATTCCATTTTATTCTTTCAACACCCTTAATGGAATTTTTAATTCCATTTACAATCCCCATGTCCTTTCCAATGGAATTTTAAATTCCATTTATTCACCCAAGGTGTCTCAAGGAATATTTTATTCTTTTTGTCTTCCCCATGCATATTAGAAAGGAATTTTTAATTCCTTTTGGTCAACCTTTGATCCCCACCCTTGATCTCTTGTCCTTGGCTAAGAATGAATCTTGACCATTCATTCATCTCTCCTTGGCTAAATGGCTAACACTTAGCCATTTTACAACCCTAATCAGACATGCATTCAAGAATCACATTCAACCACATCCAAGCTCTCACCATCTCAATCTCTCAAGCCATTCATCTCCAACGATCATCTTGCACTCAATCCACCATATTGTTGCACCCAAATCAAGCATTTAAAAGAAGTTATGTTGTCGAAATCGGTCAAGGAGCACACAAATCAAATGATCAACAAGGCCAATCAACTGATCAACTTGGACAAGGCAATATCACTCATTTTCTTGTATTTTGTTTAAGTTCAACTTAGGACTAATCTTGAGGTTTTGTTTGTGTTTTCTTTGTTTGAATTTTATTTAGTTTTGTATTTTTGACTTGGTAAAAACACTTGCACATATTTTTGGCATGCCTGATGGGACCCACGTCATGGGTCTATCCTATCTCATTTTTTGTTGTTTGTGTCTTGCAGGTTTTAGAGATGAAACTGCCTTGATCGGCGAGCTTGCTCAACATAGGGGTGAAATTTCTTGGATAGATAGGCGAATTTTCCTTTAGGGGTGAATTTTCCCTTTAGAAGGGTGATTCTGCACATCAGAGGGATGAAGTTTCTCTCAGGGGTGAACTTGCTTAGCCCCCATAGACAAGCAAACCTACCTTAACAAATAGGTGCACTTGTCTTAACAGATAGATGAACCTGCCTTAATAGATAGGAAAACCTGCCTCAACAAATAGGAAAACCTACCTTAACAAATAAGAAAAACTAGACCTTAACAAACAAGAAAACCTACCTTAACAGACAAGCAAACCTACCTTAACAGAAGGGTGAAGATGACTTTACAAAGGGACAAATTTTCTCAGAAGATCAAGTGAACTTGCCTCACACAAAGGTGAATCTGAGGTGAATTTGAAACCCTAATCTTTCATTTTCAAATACTAATCCGCTAACTCATCTATTTGCGAGTGTCCTTGCTTCCACCTAACAATCTGTGTAGTTTTTTTCTTATTCATCCAAGATCGATGGTCTAAAATTACTAATGCATCTTCTGTAGAACGATCGGTTTGAGACCGTTAGTTAGTCTATATTTCATTTTTCATACTAATCTAGGCAAGTGTAGCTTTAATTAAAGGGCCAATTTACACTTGTTTTTTGTTCTTGTGAGTGGGATGTTGACGTATCCACTCCCCTTGTACCACTTGGCGATCCTGGGTGATGAGAGATTGTAGTCCACTCTTGTCTAGTCGAGTCCACCTAGGAGGTGCTAGTGCATCTAAGCTCTCCCCTTACGCTACGTGCAAGCCTGGGGACCAGCAAAAACATCTAGTACCTTCTTCCGTTAGTAGGACCTACTTGGGATTTCATCACCCAGGGGATGATCGCAACCACATGTTACTAGTAGGTTATATAAAGGAGGGAGAGTGAAAGTTGTACCTTAATCCAATCACGTCGTGTTTGGTGGAGCATCGAAGCTAGGGTGATACCTAGATAAGACGTGAAGAGTTGGTCTGAGTTTCCAGTACCTCGTTAGGGCTCCCAACTCACACTTGTGACAGGTTGGTGTTCACGGTTGTACCCCACGTACCATTTGTATATCGAAGAATCACAAGATAGCCTTGTTCAGCCTAGATAGAGATCCTTATCACTAGTCTTAGGATCGTGTTGCCTGGCATGTCTACTCTATGCGATACCCATTCTTTTATTTTCAGTTGAGTTAGTCCAACCTTCTATCTATTTTTTTCCATGATAGTCATCCTTTTCCATAGTCCTACCTTGCCTTCAGGGGTGATCTTTCTTCTTAGTCCAGTCTAGGTCATTCGGTTAGATGATTTTGCCTTTGTCAGAGGCGAGTTTGCCTATGCGTTCCTCTCTTAGGCGACCTTGTTTTCGCCCGTTCTCTAGATCAAGCGAGTCTATCCTTCTCTTAGGCGATTTTTTTCAGTACCTAGTCCATAAAATTCACCTATCCCTTCTTCATAGGTGAATTTTCCACCTTTTTGGGCAAATTTTCTTGTTATAGGGGCGAATTTGACTCCTTGTTCTCCAATCGGAACCCCGTTCAAGTCTGTTTTGGTGTCCGTTTGGCCATTTTCTATATCATTTCAGTCTTGTCCACTGTCTTGTCCATAAAATTCACCCATCCCTTGTTCAAAGGTGAATTTTCCACCTTGTTGGTTGAATTTTATTATTACAGGGGTAAATTTGCATCTTGTTCTCCATATAAGACCTCGTTCAGGTCCATTTTGGTGTCCATTTGGTCATTTTTTGTCTTGTTCTTCATCCTAGTCCCCACTAAGATTTGTTTAGATAAATTTTATTGTCCATTGGTGGTCCTATACTTTGTTTGGATCCACTTACATGAATCCATTCTTTCTGTTGGCTATCTCATTCTTTGTTCAGGGCCCCGTTCGGGTCCGTTTAGGTGTATGTTTCAACCGTTCTCATCCCGTTCTTTGACCAAGTCTTCATTCGAATCCATTTAGGTGCAGTTTTCATCCCATTAGGAAATCCTCAAAGTCACACTTTCCTATTCTTCTATCACACTTTCCCATTCTTCGGTGACTTATGCTCGTACTTCAATATCTTCAGCTCTTTGAGCAAACTTGCAGTTGTTTGGGTGAATTTGCCAATTGTTTGGGTGAACTTGTAGCTATTTAGGTGAAGTTGCAACTATTTTGGGTGAATTTTCTCCTATGAGCGATCCTTCTCTGCTATTTGGGTGAAATTGCCTACTATTTTGGGTGAACTTGTAGTTGTTTGGGCGAATTTGCTAGCTATTTGGGTGAACTTGTAGCTGTTTAGGTGAACTTGCAGCTGTTTTGGGTGAATTTGCTCCTAGGGGCGATCCCGCTCTATTGTTTGGGTAAAATTATCTATTGTTTTAGGTGAACCTGCAACTATTTGGGAAAATTTGCAACTGCTTGGGAGAACCTGCATCCTCAGATAGGCAAATTTTCCAAGCAGGTTCGCCTATTTCCTATGTCAACTAGTCCTTCGATGAATTTTCCAATCACAACAAGCAAATTTTCCAATCAGAACACGTGAATTTTCTAGTTAGAATAGGTAAATTTTCCAGTTAGAATAAGTGAATTTTCCAGTCAAAAGAAGCGAATTTGCAAGTCAAAATAGACAAATTTGCTAGTCATAACAAGAAAAATTGCAAGTCAAAACAAGTGAACTTGCAAGTCAAAATAGGCAAACTTGTAAGTCAAAATAGGCAAACTTACAAGTCTAAACAGGAAAACTTGCAAGTCAGAATAGGTGAACTTGCAAGTCAGAACAAGCAAACTTGCAAGTCAGAATAGGCAAACTTGTAGACCTGATAGGCGACCTTACAACCTTCAGAGGTGAATCCACTTCCCATACAAAATCTAGAGAGTCAATCCTTCATGCCAAAATTAGCCTACATCTTCCTCAGTCCAAAATCATAATCCAATCATTCCTCCTCTTCCTGTTCATCCCCAAACCATCCAATTTTTTTTTTTTTAAACTAGGAATTTATTTACCCTAACTTGTCGAGGTCATAACTTTCTACTCAGTGCTTAGAATTCAAAAACATTTACACCATCGAAAAGGTCTCCAAGATTACTAATTTCAGTAGCCCAATTTTAATGATTGACACAAGTTTCAACCCCAAATTCCACTCTGAAGACCTCCAAAAACGCGATTTACTATGACATAGAAAAAATTGAAAATTTTATTTTTTGTTTTTTCTCAATCCTATCACCCCTAGACTATTCTAGACCATAATATAAGCTTTAATCTTGTCCTAATCTAAGCTTCAATCCAATTCTAATATGCGCTTCAATCCCATCATCCTAATCTGAGCTTTAATTTAATCCTAATCTGAAATTTCATCCAATCCTAATATGAACTTTCATCCAATCTGAATCTAAGCCTTCATCCAATCCGAATTTGAGCTTTAATCCAATCCCAATCTGAACTTTTAGTCCATATTTATCTAAGATCTTATGATATTGAAACAAATCTTTAGATCTCTTCTTCCCTCTTCTTCCAATTTATCCTATTTATCTTTCATATCTATCCTTACCTTCTAATCACCTATTCCTATCTTTTCCATCCATATCCGTTCCATCTAACACCATGAATCATTATCCTTCATTAGTGCCACCAAAAATAGTAGTCAAGGGGAATCCCAACTACGTTGATGACGATCATGAAATTCTTGTTGATCAAGATGAGTATAATATAGATCCTCTTGATGTTGTCATTGCTACCAAGCTTCTTTCGACCGCCTCCTAAAATCTAGTCATTCCTCTGAGCTAACCCTCTATGCCTTCATCCACATCTAATAACAGGCCTTATGCTACCCTTGACAAGGGATATCTAGTATCCTCACCATCCACATATTCATCATGCCCTCCTACTGTGTCTCTTTCCTATCTAACATCCACAACCTCCTATATTAATCCACCATCCCCATACTCCTATCCTTATCATCATCAACCATCATAATATATCTACCTTAATCCCACAACCACATCTTCCCATCCTAATCCAACATCCATATCCTCCTACGCAAATGCACCACCCACATCCTCTTATCCTAATCCATCATCTCAATCTTCCCATCCTAATTCAATCTCCATACCCTCCTATCTTAATCCACCATTCCAATATTCGTACTATAATCCACCATCCCAATCTTCCCAACCTAATCTAGCATCCACATCTTCCTATCTTAGTTCATCATCCACATCCTCTTGTATCACTCCCCCCTCCATTCCATTATATTTTAATCCTTCTTCCAATTCACCCTACCTTGATCCTCCATCTAATCTTGATCCACTAAGCAAGCTTAATCATCCACCCACTCCTAGTCCTCCATCCAATCCCATCCACTCATCTAATCCTAATCCACCAAGCCCTAATCCTAGTCCTTCATCCATCCATAATCTTCCATCCATTTCCATCACCCCACCTGCACCTACAATGCCCAAAGATCTCCTTCCAAATTTTGTCCATGGAATCATGATAGAAGAGACATCCTCAAATACACATCTTGATGTTGTGGAACCATGTCATCCCATTCAATCATGTGTAGTCACTAGTGATGAGGCCCCTCTCCATCTCATACCTATCACCCTTGTTACTACTCCTAACATTATCCAAATCATTGAAACCATCAAACCCAAAAAATCCATTAAATCCCCATCTTCTACTCCTAGATCTACCCAATCCATTGGAGACATCCAAATCCAATCCATTCCTCCTAGTCCTATCATTACCGAAATCCAATCCCACGACATCCATGAATCCTCTATCCTCCCATCCCCCACTTGAGGAGTCCCTCCAACACTCCTTCATCATCATGCCTCCCACACAAGATGAGTTAGGCCAAGAGCTTGATTCAAAGTATACCAACATATCCCCTCCTCCACATCAAGATCCTGCCCTTTTATCTACTCCATCCCAAGATCATAGTCCCCCATCGATTCCATCTCATGATCCCTATCCTCAACCAAATCCTAATCCTACCATCACATCCACCCCATCTCAAGCTCACAATAGCTCATCTACTCCATCCCATGATCCCCTTTGCACTCAAGATCCAATCACTCCATCTCATGATCCCTTATCACCCACTACCACAAATCCTTTTGATCAAGATTCTTCCATCCCATCATCTCCATCATAGGATCCTTCATCACCACCTAGCTTTGCTGCCCCGAAACCACTTTTATATCTATACTCATCCATGGTGGCCTTCTTGCCAAATAAAAAATAATAATATGCACCACCCTTCCTCCTACACCTACTAATGGACTCGCATCATGCTTCCAAAAGAATAAGCATCCTTCCATAGATCGAATGCTCCAGATCATGAAATATCAAGGAGAAGTTTTAGGCCTCCATGAGAAAGTTATTTTAGAGCCCGTCTAGGTGCACAAGGTCTTGGATTAATCTCCTGAGACTCACACTCCAAAAATTTTGGTACAACCTCCCTACATCCTAAGCAAGTCTCTTCCAAAGGAATAAGAGGAACTTCTCATCGCTCCACTAGATCCTTTGTTTCTATCCCCTCTCCATCATATTACCTCAAAACAACTATCCATCTTCCTCTTTCCTCCTCCAAGTCCATTTTGGGTCCTTATATCCCTCCATCCACCATCAATCATCCCCCATCTACTGTATCTATTTTGGGTCCTTATGTCCCTCCATTCACTATCACACATCCTCCATATACAAATTCCATTTTGGGTCCTTATATCCCAAAATCACCTACTCCATCTTATCCTCTTCCTCCTCTCATCCATCCATCACCTATCCCTAGCACACATCATAAAAATCCTAACCTCATAATCCCTAATCAGGATCAACAAAGGAACCCCTCTAGGCATGCTATCTCCCATCCTCCACCCACACATCATCATCAAAATCCTACCTCTATCACTCCATCCATGTCTCCTCTACACCATCCATCTCCTCATACCCATTCCATTGCTACTAAAATCACTTTGGATGCTAAAGTAAAAATGCATAAATCGAAACATCCACATGAATCTAAAGCTCCTCATGTCCCCTTCAAATGAAATGTTGAAGAAAAGAAAAATCCAATCCAAAATCCAAATCAAACTTGTAGGCCATCAAGGACCACTAAAGAAAAAATCAAAAACCATGTGGATCCCAAAGAAAAAAGCTGCAATTCCTTCAAATGAAAAATCCATAATGACATCCAAAGTTGCTAATCCAACAAAAATTCATCCACATCCTCCATCTCCTAAATCTATTTTGGGTCTTTATGTCCCAAATTTCACTATCCCAACTCCTCCATTATCACCACACTCTCCATCCATCCATCCTCCTATCCTTTCACATCCACCACAATATATGCCAATGTTGGTCCTGAACAATTCCCCCATCACACATCCACTCCATCCTTCCATCCATACACTTTCCAACATCCCATCCATTATCCCCCATATCTCCCCCATCAAATCCCTCTAATCCATTCTCTTGCATAATCCATCCATTCTAATAAAGTTGTACCAAAATCTGAATGGTTGCTTCAAACATGGGCTCTCATTACCTCACATGGAACTTGATGCTTGAGTCCTTCATCCATCTCCCTATCAACTATCTTCTAAATCCACATATCCACATCACTATCTTTATCCATCTTCATCCGCATTTATGTCCAAAAAAGTAAAACAAATTCAAAAATCCAAAAAAAAAATAGTAAAGAGAAATAATTCATCCAATGGTGAAAACATGGAAAAAAAGTGCCTTGGATAAGTACCATGATGAAAACCTAGAAAATAGGTGTCATGCATAAATCCCCCATCCAGTTTACTTCCACAATTGGGGGCAACTTCCATCTATGCATTCACTTCCTCCATCTCCTACATCCACCTATCTTCTATAGCCTACCCATCATATCCCATTTGTATATGGTCCCTCCATCTTCCTTGTGATCTTGATCAAGATAGGGGCACATATTTATACATGCTTTGGACACCTCTTGGCATACATTCCACTCATCCATACCCCATTGTATCCCTTATCCTTTCCATCCACTTTCCTTATTCATGCATCCTATCCACATCCTGCTATGATCCATCTCCATTCTTTATCTCTCCATCTTGTTATCTTCCATCCCTCTTACCTCATCACACATGACATATCTAGAGTGGGGTATCTCCTTCCTTGTGACATAGTCCTTGGAAACATCATCCATCCATCCATCCCAGTAATCCCTTCCATCTTCCTATCCACCCATCTACTAGTCCTTTTCCATATTTTCATTTGTCTCTCCTTATCCATTTATCCATCCTATAATCATTCCACATATCACTATCCTTATCCCTCTATCCATCCATCCTAGCATCTTTCTATCTCCCCATTTGTATTAGTCCATCCATTTACCTCTATTTTTTTCCTTCCATCTCATAATCCCTTGTCATTGGTATCTGGCTATCGGCTACCTCCATGCAATCCAATGCCACTCATCTCATTATCATCACTCTTATCTATTTCTCACATCTTTCCAACCTCCTATTACTATTAATCACTCATATATCCATCGTATCATCCTCCCCATTCATCTTTTGATAATTTGGATAACTATCCCATCCCTGAGCTTCGCATTAACCCGCCTCTTATTCATATCTATCATCCTATCCACCAAGTTTATCTTGTGTTGTCATATCAGTTCCATCATTGTATCTCATTATCATCATCATCTCATCATCCCTTGTCCATTTTTCTATCTTTGGCCTTGTGTCAAACTACATTGCCCCTGCACATTCACATAGGCAAGGTATATCATTTGATCTACCCTTAGGGTATTTGTCCATCTATTATTTGTCATCCATCATGGTCTACATCATCCTCATTTAAGTTGTATCCATGGTTATTCATTGGTATTTTATCAAACCACGAGGGCTCTACACTTTCACGTAGCCAAGGATGATCTTTGATCAACCCCCGAGCCCCTAGGTCTTTAGGGTGTAAGGTTCAAAAATATTAAATTGAAAGTTTCGACCAATACTTTAAATAAAATCATTTATATTCAAAATAAAGTCGACAACTCATTCATTTAGACATCAAAGAACTAGACGATTCCAAAACAACGACATAAAGTCGATAAGATAGATTCATATACAATTCTAGTCTAAAACACTTAAGTGTCATATTACACAATTCCGATTATAAATACAATAGATGATAATAATATCAATTACAATTCAAGCCTTAGGCATTCAGTCGCCTTAAGCTCTTCATTACATATTTCATGAATAAATAAAACATAAAAGAAGATAACATCCTTTGATCTTCAATCCAATAGAAAATATTCAATAATGAAGAGGAGAACAAGGATCAAGCACTTTTTCCGCCCAACCTCGAAGCTTACGCTTCCCCAGAATTCTTAAATCATTCAAAGAATACCCGACCCTACACAAATCGCTTAGGAAAAAGCAGTCTACGAGCAAGATGCAATCTAGTACATGCCTAGTATAACTAGTAAAACCACAAGCATTTTCATTTTTCTAAGTCATTTAAGAAACAAGAAAGTTTGATACTAGGATATGGTAGAGAGTTCAATAATTCCATCTATTTCAATGGTCCTTAAGTTACTTGGCCAAGTAAAATGTCATGCACGACAAATAAAGCAGTTTTGGAAAAGCAAAACTACACTCTCTAAAAACCCATATTCGGCACCCGTTCTGGAAGGTAACTTTCCCAGAAACATAACATGCACAGTCATATATCAAACATGTATGGTCTAAACAGTCAAATACAATATTTCACAAACAATTTATCGAAAGTCATCATTCAATCAAAAAGAATTTAAAATATTATTCTTTCATCATTTTTGACCATAGATATTAAATTCACATTTAAAAATCGAATAATTAATTAATCAAAAATAAGAAGGTGTATATCCAGTATGCAAATTAAATACATATAAAAATAGTCATAAAGAGAACACGTTCTTTTGTTCTATTTGCTCAATTTATTTGTTTCGTTTTCAATAAAAAATCATACTTTAGTTTTTAAATGATTTATTCTATGTTTTCATACTTTCAGAAAATAAATAAATAACTTAATACTTTTCAAAAATAGTTTTAAAAACAAATCGTTTCAGTTTCAGTTTCAGGATATTTTGGGTTTCAAAGGCTAAATTTACTGTTTAAAAACCTCTATTTCGAAATAATGTTAAAATTTAGAAATTGTTCTGTCAAATTATTTCTAGTCTGAATTCTTTTCAAACCAATTTCAACTAAATTTTTCTGTCAAACAAAAGTAAATAAGTTTTCTGTTTAAGATTCTTTTTGAATCTAAATTTTAAAGATGTTTCTTGTTTTGAATTTATTCCTAAAGAAATCAACTGTTTTATTTCATGATTTCAATCAATTCTTCCTAAAAATATTTTGTTTCTAAATTCAATAATATTTTGGAAAAATTACAGTTTGATTCGTTTGAAAGTTTCTACAAAATTTACTAAAACATAGATTCCTTAATTGATTCACCATTTCAATCTGAAGATTATTCTTTTCTTACATCGCTAGAAACAAAAGTTCTCTTTTCAATTTAAAAACTAAATACCAAAATTTAGAAAAAAAATTGTAAGACTTATTGTAAAATTTATGAATTAATTCTCAAATCCTACCTGGTAAAATTCTCAGAAAGTTGTAGAATGTGTGCTCCCTCTATATATTGTTGCTTTTGCCTCTTTATCTCCTATCTTTTGTTATTGAGACTATAATTTACCTTCTTCTTGGTTGTCTATTTTTCCTATTGCCTTCATAGGCCTATCACCTTTCTCCTTCTTTGTTTCCAATTGTTGTTGTGCGTGGTGAGAGGAGAGAATCCTTGTAGCTGCGGGGGTGAATGGAGGGATGAGAGTGGAGGACTTGTGCACTTACCAGTCCCTGTGCATGCCTCCAAACAATCTCTTTCTCTTAGCAGACCCTATGCATGGCTCCCAATAGGCCGTGCCCTTTACTTGCCCTCTCCAAGTGCATGGGGTGAGGGAGTGAGGGTTGCATGTGCCTTCCTTGGCCACCTCCCTACCTTTCTAGATGCGTGGGATGTGTGAGGAGTGTGGACTCTAGGCTCACTTCTTACTAGTCCACGCCCTACCTTACTGTATGTGTGTTGGTCCCTGTAGCTGTATAGAGTGTGGGCACAGGTTTACCACATTCTAAAACATAATAAACTCTTCCTTCCTTGTGTGTGTGGTGTGAGATCCAAATAAAATGGCAAAACAAATAGAAAATCTTGCCCCTCAATAATACTCTATCATTTATGTTTTTACTCAAGAACACCAAAAAAATGGATTTCTTTCTGTATCTCTCCCAATTTCGAAATTATTTTGTGTGATCCTCTTTCATGCATTGTTGGAGTTATCAAGAAAAATGAGATCCACAAAATATGATTGATCTCCAGTTCAATTTTTGAACTCCAAGTATTTAAAATCTGATTGCTTTTCAATTTGTTTGAAGATATTTCTTCAATTCATTAACTGAAGTTTCATTTGAATGCCAAGTTCAATGTGCACGTGAATTTGTTTTTCAATTTGTTTCCAATAACTCTATTTTAAGATTTTTGTTCAATTTCTAATTGTTAAATCTTTTCTCCTTTCATATTTTCAATTTAAAAGCATTTAAATTTTATTAAATTTCAAAATAAAAGCCAATTCCATTTAAATTTTGAAATACAAGCATATTATTTTCAAACAATAATAAAAAATTTAAACAAGAAATCCAATCATTTAATTTAAATCAATTTCATGAAATTTAACCAAATCATCATTTTTAAATCAACATGCATTTTTCACAAATTTTGAGAAATTAAATCAAAACTAGATTTAAAACCTGCAAACACGATAAACACAAAATGCATTAAAATATTATCTAAGTGAGTGTGTGAGATTTTGTCTTATAAATGTCTAACAGCTAAACAACTCTACTTGGTCGTTGTTCTCAACTTCAATCACATTCACCTGTTCCTACGTTCTTTTGCACTCAATTTTACATTAGCAATGACAAACCCCAAATTAAATATAAATGCATTTAAAATCATGGTAATTGCATTTCAATTTGAATTTCAATTTGACTTTCATTAAAACAATCATTTAACTTTAATTTAAATAGAACCATCATGATTACTAATTGCATTTCATTAATCAATAAAATCCATATGTGACATCCTTCCCCTCTTGGAAGAGACATCATCCTGATGTCTTATTAACTATTCAATAAGCATAACATCACCATCAATAAAACATACTATCTCAATCATTAAAACATAATATCTCAATAGGTAAACATAGTATCTCAATCATAATGAAATAGTAACTAACAACACAGTTCTCAACATAAGCATAAACAAATAATAGTAGCATCCACGCTATCAAAGTTCACAACACGTGAATCAAAAACCAGAGTATCATGTATCTCCGCATAAAGAAAATACTAATCTATGAAAGCAATTGAGGAAAATGATGGTCTATCATCTCAGAATCCTCCCAAGTAGCACTATCCTCAGTATATTGGTCCCACTGGACCTTGTACTGAGTACTATCTTTATTAATGCTAGTCTATCAGCAGTTGGATTAATGACTTCCAGTACATCAAAGGGTCCCACCAATCTCAGAGCCAACTTTGATGATTTCCCACATTACGTAAGATTTACAAACAGTCATCCTATACAGTAATCTTGTCCTTTCTAGACTTTTCTTCAAGTGTCCTTACTATCACATAGGGAAATTTTGTACTCTTCACACATACTTACTCTCCCTAAGATCTTTATTCCATAAATACATCTAATATATAATAATATCTATGCTTAGTGATCGGAATTCATTGGTCCATGCATTTATCCTTAGTATAACCCAAATGGAAGAGGAATGTTGATGTATTGTACACTACATCATGGGTCCAATCCTTTCCTTTGAATTTACACTATTGGACAACTCATAACCCAAGTCTATCTGCCACTTACACATTCATTATCCTTACCATAAAGTACTTTACCTTAATTACTTGTCTATCCCGAGCATAACCTTGCTCCTAGGCACTTATCAATTTTAATACTGTCTACACTTAAGCTTCGTTATCAATTAAGTTTAATCGATCACTTCTACCCATTATTTCCTTTTTAACATTTTATCAAGTCTATGATTATATCCAATCCTTTTTAGCTTTAATAGAGTTTCCTTCCTTCCCATATAATATTCCAAATGTCAATTTTAGAGTTTACAATTCATTCAAGATTTAGTCCACCATTGCTTATTTGACTAAAATAATATAAAGCACATTTATTCAAATGAATGTCTCATGGTATGATTTTGGTTTTCACAACCCTATCATCATTTTCTAAACTGAAATCACCTTTCTGGTTTACTAAGCAACTACTTCCCACAATATATTAATTAGGACCATAATCCTATAAGTCAAGTTTCCAAAAACTGTTGGTTTCTTTGATGAGTCCATCCACTAGAACATTATGTTAATCCTACTAATCAAAGATAGATCAATTTGTCTTGTGTTCTACCATTTTCCTTCTAGAATCTCAAGAGAGTTACATGTCCTACCAATGAGGACTTATGGTCTTCATTTCATGGCATACTAGATATTCCTTGCTACATTTCATGTTGCTTCTTACTCTATCTTCTTCCAAATAATAGTGGATCCTTATATGACAACTCCTTTTTTCAATTCGATGTCCTAACCCTGACATTATTTTCCCCATTCCGTTATTGGATCTTCCAAATTTTGGACACTTAGGTTCTTTTATATCCAACAATAGTCTATACTTTGACTAAGTGATAACCTATTTTGATCTTTCACCATTATTATCCTTCCTGTAAATGGTTATAGGTTTTGCAGAGGTAATTCCCATTTATCTTAGGACATCCATATCTTGGCTTTTCTTTTTTCCTTGGATTATTTTAAAAATTGCAATTCATCCTTTAACTCAATCTAATTTCCTGATTTAATCTGGTACTACTTTTTGAGTATTAATCCTCATTCAAACACGTTGATTTGTAGATAATAACCAATTTAATTGCATAGCTATCATCAAGCATAAGCAGTCAACTCTATGAATTTTTTAATCATAAGAGAGTCTTAACTTACATATTTCATTTTGAGCACAAGTAACAATTTTGATGTTCTTCTCCATAATATTTTCAGCATTTCTTGCTAAGTGAAAATTCTATGATGTTCTATCATGACAATAGATGCTTCCTTTTGAAAGTGTTTCTCTTTTAATAAAAGAGCTAATTAAAATAAAGTCTTGTCAATAATACTACCTCCTTTAACTTACTAGGCATCCCTCCTATACTTCTATCCTTATAGTGTTTCATTATCTCCAATGATATTCAATCGCATGGAAAATCTTAACACAATATTCCCTTCTAATTCTTAGGATGGAATCCTTAATTGTTGACAAGTCTGATTGTTTATAGATTTCTCTTCTTTATGTGGCTAGTCAAGACCTAGTGTACAACTCATTCAAGTTTAATTCCTACTTATAGGTATAAAAGGGTAATCCAATACGTAATCCAACTTAATAGGTTTCAGTCTCATCATAAGGTCTCTCTCTCTTCATTGAATAAACTTCTTGTCCCAATTAGGTTATCTTTAACCCAAGGTTTCTTTCAGAGTATGGTAGTGCTTAAGTGATTTAATCATTATCATTAAGATATTTTGGTGTGGTTTGCATAACTTCACATCTTACTTTATTTTTCACTCCATCTCAATGGATTAATTAGCTAACCCTTTTTCATCCATACGTTTATTAGCATAATAAGCTTCAGTGTTTTCATGACATGGATATATTTCATATAGAAATAACATCGTTATTTAAATTCTCTGCATAAAGTATATAGGAGTATAGAGACACTTTCTTCCAATCACGAGTATCTTAGATCTTTCCTTGTCCATCCCATAGACAATGATCTTCCTTATCATGTTCAAGTTATCTGCCTATCCTTTTCTATGACATTAATAATAATATCCCTGATCTTTAGATCAAATAGTCATAAGGTATACAGATCATAGTTCTTAACCTTTCCATTTGGCCTTTTCCCCTTGTGGTCATAAAATGTATGAATTAATTGTCCTTATGACTTGCAAAGAAGTCATAACCAAGTTTCGTTGGGTGGAGCACTCAGCTTGAGTCAATTCACTCTCTTTCTTCCACTCACTTAGTGTTTCCGCAACTTTCGTTCTTCTTATGTTGAAATTTTTAGTAATTTACTTGCTTCCTTGGAAAAAAGGTTTTTCATTCCTTATTGTTAACCTTTCATTGCCATCTTCTTTTTAATATCTTTTTTTTTAATGAAGGAATATCCATACTTACTAACCTCTTTTGTTGATGTACTTCTTAACTCATAGTGTTGCTTTACTTGCAACTTATAGGGTCTTGACACATAAATCCATGTTGCATTCCTTTTTCCCTTTTGGGACCATTATTCATAATTTTTTTGATTCCAAAAATTTCAATAACCTAAATGATTTCGGTTGGAGGAACCTTGCTCATATCATTGATTGTTTCTTCTGACTGTTCTAGTTTTTTCTTTTTTTCAATTCCTCGATACTGACTCTTTTCTAACAAGGTCTTTATCTTAACACAAAAGTTTAAATCATGAGTTCCCTAACCCTTGAGGATACTTCATTCGTTCGTATCCTACTTTTGAACAATCTAAAATTATGTTGACTTTGCATATGTAGATCCATAGTGTTTACATTAATCCAAGAGTTCCTGACTCTTTTATAATTGTAGGTTGCTACAATCCAATTTATATCATTCCTAATCATTTTGTTTTCTTAGAGCCATGTATGTACAGGTTATTCTTCCTAACCTTCCTACATAGCTTGATTGCATAATCTTCCGCAATTCTAGGTTTTATCATACATTGTTGATTTAGGAAATCTGATTCCAGGGATGAATATTTAACTAGCCCCAATTGACCCAAGTTACTAAGAATTACACATTCCTTTTCACTTCCTTAAGTTCTTTCTCTTGCCATTCTGGCACAAGAACTTTTAAACCTTTATCTTCTGATAAGGTTTACACATTATTGCATAATGAGCTCATAGGTTGCAGTGCAGAACCTGGTTGCTCTGATACCAAATGTAAGGTTCTAAAATCTTAAATTCAAAACTTCGACAAATACTTTAAATAAAATCATTTATATTCAAAATAAAGTCGACAACTCATTCATTTAGACATCAAAGAACTAGTCGATTCCAAAACAATGACATAAAGTTGATAAGATAGATTCATATACAATTCCAGTCTAAAACACTCAAGTGTCATATTACACAATTTTGATTATAAATACAATAGATGATAATAATATCAGTTACAATTCGAGAGTTAGGCATTCAGTCGCCTTAAGCTCTTCATTACATATTTCATGAATAAATAAAACATAAAAGAAGATAACATCCTTTGATCTTCAATCCAACAACAAATCTTCAATAATGAAGACGAGAACAAGGATTAGGCACTTTTTCCACCGAACCTCGAAGCTTATGCTTCCCCAAAATTATTAAATCATTCAAAGAATACTTGACCCTGCATGAATCGCTTAGCAAAAAGTAGTCTACGAGCAAGATGGAATCTAGTGCGTGCCTAGTATAACTAGTAAAACCACAAACATTTTCATTTTTATAAATCATTTAAGAAACAAGAAATTTTGATATTAGGATATGGTAGAGAGTTCAATAATTCTATCTATTTCAATGGTCCTTAAGTTACTTGGCCAGGTCAAATGTCATGCATGACAAACAAAGCAATTTTGGAAGAGCAAAAATACACTCTCTAAAAACCCATATTCGGCACCCGTCCCGGAAGGTAACTTTCCAAAAAACATAACATGCACAGTCATAAATAAAACATGCATGGTCTAAACAGTCAAATACAATCTTTCACAAATAATTTATCGAAATTCATGATTCAATCAGAAACAGTTTAAAATATTATTCTTTCATCATTTTTGACCATAGATATTAAATTCACATTTAAAAATTGAATAATTAATTAATCAAAAATAAGGTGTATCTCTAGTATGCAAATTAAATACATATAAAAATAGTCATAAAAGAGAACACGTTCTTTTGTTCTATTTGCTCAATTTATTTTTTTTGTTTTCAATAAAAATCATACTTTAGTTTTTAAATGATTTATTCTATGTTTTCATACTTTCAGAAAATAAATAAATAACTTAATACTTGTCAAAAATAGTTTTAAAAACAAATCATTTCAGTTTCAGTTTCAAGATATTTTGAGTTTCAAAGGCTAAATTTATTGTTTAAAAGCCTCTGTTTTGAAATAATGTTAAAATTTAGAAATTATTCTGTCAAATTATTTCCAGTCTGAATTCTTTTCAAACCAATTTCAACTAAAGTTTTATGTCAAACAAAAGTAAATAAGTTTTCTGTTTAAGATCCTTTTTGAATCTAAATTCTAAAGGTGTTTCTTGTTTTGAATTTCTTTCTAAAGAAATCAACTATTTTATTTAATGATTTCAATCAATTCTTCCTAAAAATCTTCTGTTTCTAAATTCAATAATATTCTGGAAAAATTACAGTTTGATTCATTTTAAAGTTTCTACAAAATTTACTAAAACAAAGATTCTTTAATTGATTTACCATTTCAATTTGAAGATTATTCTTTTCTTACATTGCTAAAAACAAAAGTTCTCTTTTCAATTTAAAAACTAAATACCAAAATTTAGAAAAAAAATTGTAAGACTTATTGTAAAATTTATGAATTAATTCTCAAATCCTAGCTGGTAAAATTCTCAAAAAGTTGTAGAATGTGTGCTCCCTCTGTATATTGTTGCTTTTTCCTCTCTATCTCTTGTCTTCTATTATTGAGACTATAATTTACCTTCTTCCTAGTTTTCTCTTTTTCGTATTGCCTTCATACGCCTATCACCTTTCTCCTTCTCTGTTTCCAATTATTGATGTGTGTGGTGAGAGGAGATAATCCTTGTAGTTGCAAGGGTGAATGGAGGGAAAAAAGTGGAGGACCTGCACACTTACCAGTCCCTACGCATGCCTCCCAATAGGTCACACCCTTTACCTACCCTCTCCAAGTGCATGGGGTGAGGGAGTGAGGGCTGCGCGTGCCTTCCTTGGATGCGTCCCTTCCTTGCTAGATGCATGGGATGTGTGAGGAGTGTGGACTCTAGACACACTTCTTACTAGTCCATGCCCTACATTATTGTATGCGTGGGTTGGTCCCTATAGCTGTATAGAGTGTGGGCACAGGTTTACCACATTCTAAAACATAATAAACTCTTCATTCCCTGTGCGTGTGGAGGGAGATCCAAATAAAATGGAGAAACAAATAGAAAATCTTCCCCCTCAATAATACTCTGTCATTTATGTTTTTACTCAAGAACACCAAAAAAATGGATTTCTTTCTGTAGCTCTCCCAATTTTGAAATTCTTTTGTGTGATCCTCTTTCATGCATTGTTGGAGTTATCAAGAAAAATGAGATCGACAAAATATGATTGATCTCCAGTTCAATTTTTGAACTCGAAGTATTTAAAATCTGATTGCTTTTCAATTTGTTTGAAGATATTTCTTCAATTCGTTAACTAAAGTTTCATTTGTATGCCAAGTTCATTGTGCACATGATTTTTTTTTTCAATTTGTTTCCAATAAATCTATTTTAAGATTTTTGTTCAATTTCTAATTGTTAAATCTTTTCTCCTTTCATATTTTCAATTTAAAAGCATTTAAATTTATAAAACATATTATTCATTTAAATTTTATTAAATTTTGAAATACAAGCATATTATTTTCAAACAATAATAAAAATTTTAAACAAGAAATCCAATCATTTAATTTAAATCAATTTCATCAAATTTAACCAAATCTTCATTTTTAAATCACCATGCATTTTTCATAAATTTCGAGAAATTAAATCAAAACTAGATTAAAAAATTGCAAACACGATTAACACAAAATGCATTAAAATATTATCTAAGTGAGTGTGTGAGATTCCATCTTACTTATAAATGTCTAATAGCTAAACAACTCTACCTAGTCGTTGTTCTCACCTTCAATCACATTCACCTATTCCTACGTTCTTTTGCACTTGATTTTACATTAGCAATGACAAACCCCAAATTAAATACAAATGCATTTCAAATCATGGTAATTGCATTTCAATTTCAATTTCAATTTGACTTTCATTAAAACAATCATTTAAATTTAATTTAAATAGTGACATCATGATTACTAATTGCATTTCATTAATTAATAAAATCCATACGTGACATAGGGTGTGTCTGTCTCATGTCTTTTTTTCACGTTGTCTTGTCTTTTCATCAAGTATGTCCCTATCCTAGCTGGTGCTTACAAGAAAATTCCATTAGTATCAGGAGGTTCAATTGGTTTTAGATATCCTATGTCATGTCAATCTTTGAGTTTAGTCTCCATCTTTGGTCTCAACAAGATGGATCCTTCCTAACAGATCACATCAATCCCATCCATCCTTTTGATCCTGTGGCGAAGGATGTTTGAAATTGATTGTGATCTTTTGATTCTTTTGACATTTTGTTTATCATTTGAGCTTCCTATCATACCTTGTCAGGGTTGCCATGATCTATCATATCATGGTGTGTTTTGACGGGTAAGCATAGGGGCATATCTTGATCTTTTGTCTATTTTTGTCTTCTTGGTTGTCCCGCATAGTACCCACCAAGATCCCCATGGTCTTCTGTTATGCTGGGGAATCCTTTATGTTTGTGGTTATCTCAACATCAGGCCCAACCAAAGCCCCTGTGACTTTGGGATGTTGGACTAACCTTTTGTTTGTTGTTTCCATCCTATGCATGTGATACAACATCACCTTGGTTCCTTGTACCCTGGTAAATAGTATCTCATGCTATATCAAATTAAGTGCTCATTACATGGTAGCATAACACATCATAATTAACTTTCTTGATTTGGTTACTATCCATTCATCTAATCAAACCCACCCATTTATTCACCCTAAATCTTTTTAATCCATTAATTCTTCATCACTCTCCATCATCTATTTATCCTATCTAGTTTCATCATCTTTACAATCTTCTTAGGATAATAGATATTTTTTATTCTAAGCATCTTTTCATCCATCTTCTTAGGATAGTATAGATTTGTTATTCTATGAATCTTTCACTCCATCATCTTCATTCATGTTAACAATCTCACATCCCCATCCAATCCTAATCCATCCAATCTAGCACAAATCATTTGATCACATCCTTGGTCTTATTCCCAACCTTGCTACAAGCCTTGACCCAATCATCATCATCATCATCATCATCATTATCATCATCATCAAGATGTATCCTTCCCTATCCTTTTGTGTTGTTTTTGGATGCATCCTTCCCTCATCAAAAACACTCTCATCATCATCATCATCATCGAGATGTATCCTTCCATATCCTTGTGTTTTTTTGGGATCTGTCATCCCCTCATCAACAACACTTCATCCATCATCAGTCCATCCTAGCTTGTAGCTTGACTGGGGAAACATCATATTTGTCCTTGAATCCATTTGTGATTTCTTTCCTCTCATCTTCTTTTCCCAATCTCTTATCTCTTATCATCCTCTCTTATCCATAATGTTGTGTCATCTTCCCCATCTACTCTTTCATCATCTCATCCATTTCGAGAGCACACCCATATTCTCTTGAACCCACATGTCCTCTCGATGGGGCATCCTCACTCTCTAATATTTATCTTCACTCTCATCATCTTTCCTCCTAGTCACTCCTTTGGATGACTGGGGCATCTTTCCCAATCTAACCATCTTCTTTCTGGTGTTATCTTTTAATCTTCTTTCAAATGATGCTACTTTGTAACACCATCTCAAAGAGGGGAAAAATGTAGACATCTAAATTTGACCACTTATATTTAGTCAAATTTATCCTTTTTCATCTAAATATCATTTTATCCACATTAGTTAAATAATGTTACTATTATTTAATTAATACTCTTAAAGTCCTCTAAATCCCGAAGGTATTTAGTTAAATAATTAAATACCTTACCCCTTTATCCCTTTCTTCCAAATAATTAAATAAATAACCAACTTATTTAATTCGCTTTATGTCCTATCCACACTTAATCCTAACTCATCTCCTAATCCCATCATTAGGGATGTGCACATTCCTAATACATGATTAGGATATGTCACATCCTCCAACCTTTTCAAGTTGGCTCCTAATCACCATTAACCACCTAAATCTCTTCTAATCCTTCATCCACTAGTCTAATGAGCCCCATTTAGCCAGCTCACCCACATCCCAATGAAATTTTTAATTCCATTTACAACCCCCATGTCCTTTCCAATGGAATTTTAAATTCCATTTATTCACCCAAGGTTTATCAAGGAATATTTTATTCCTTTTGTCTTCCCCATGCATATTAAAAATGAATTTTTAATTCCTTTTGGTCAAAATTTGATCTCCACCCTTGATATCTTGTCCTTGGCCAAGAATGAATCTTGACCATTCATTCATCTCTCCTTGGCTAAATGGCTAACACTTAGCCATTTTAGAACCCTAACTAGACATATGTTCAAGAATCACATTCAACCACATCCAAGCTCTCACCATATCAATATCTCAATCCATTCATCTTTAGCCATGATCTTGCACTCAATCCACCATCTTCTTGCACCCAAATCAAGCATTTACAATCCATTATGTTGTCGAAATCGGTCTAGGAGCACACAAATCAAATGATCAACAAGGCCAATCAACCGATCAACTTGGACAAGGTAATATCACTCATTTTCTTGTTTTTTTTTTAAGTTCAACTTAGGCCTAATCTCGAGGTGTTGTTTGTGTTTTCCTTTTTTTCATTTTGTTTAGTTTTGCATTTTAGACTTGGTAAAAACACCTGCACATAATATAAAATCAATATTAAGTCAAGTAAACATGTTTTAAGTTAAATTTCCTAGATAGGGGTGCCCCCTAATGGACTAGGTTTTCCATTTAGGATCTTGGTGCGTAAGTTGGACTATGACACACACATTAGACCAAGGTGCCTGATATTTAGAAAATAAAAAATAAAAATTGTAAATTTAGATCCTAAATATGGTTGAAGTGAAAATATGACTTACCTCTCGTGTCGACATTCCTTGTGTGATACAGTCTCTTAGGTTCTCTAGTCTGGGTGGATGGTACATTCGTCATTGTGAAATATTCACTCTTGAGGATGCTCACACCCAGTCAAGTCCCACACTTTAAAGTCTAAATCAATGGTATAGCAAGCAATGCAACAACTATCCTTAACCTCTCTTTCAAACCACTCTTCACTCGAATCACCATAACTTGGGCCTAAGAACTCTAATTTTTACATTGTTTTTTATGTTGGAATATTAGTTTGACCCTTGTTATTTTTATAAAATGACCATACCAAAGGTATTTTCATGAAAACCCTAATAGTTCTACATGGAAATATCATCACCCTATTTCTACATCCACAAAGAAATAAAAAATAGGGGGCATACATTTACCCTCAAATTTCATTCTCCTTAGAGGTTTATAAACTAATCAATTTTTTAATGTATACAACATGATTTTGAATTTTTGACAAGTTTTTTTTCTAGGATGTAGTTCCTAAGGTCATGCTTTTATAGGTTACTATGCCAGGGGCTTCATTTTCTTTGTAATTTTTTACGTCCTCTATAGTATCCTTTATCCTTTTCATATGTTATTATTTACTTTCGTATACTTTAGCTTACATGTGGAATAGTTTCATATGACCACTAAAGTGGGGGCTAAATGTAGCATCATAAATTATGCTTCCTAAGGGTGAAAGGAAAATTCACATGATTTGCTTAGTTATTTTTGTGGTGTTCACTTCCTTAGTGAATTTATGAACTACTTCCTAGCCTTGAATTTACCCTCCAAATCAAGAGAATGTGTTAATATCACCCTAAAAACACTTTCTTGATCACATTACACCCTTTTAACCCTAAAAAACAATTGATTTTTGGATAAGTCTTGATTTAAAAGACCCTAAAATTTTGTATGACAATTTGATGTATGGGGGTGAGGGTACCCTATTCTAGGTGTATTTCTTGATAAATAAGTTCTTGTAGTGTAGTTAAATGCATACCCTTGAATTTTCACACTTTTTTGGGCCCACCTTGCTTTATTTATCCTCATTTATGGTTTTATTTGTCCTATTTTGTGTCCACAAGCCATATGAATTGCATCTTTTCTAGCCAATCTCAACATTCTCCAATGAATAAATGATAATCCCAATGATTTTGATTTGTGTGTCCTTGATTTTTTTGTTGGGATTGAAATGCCACATAGGGCGTCTTTGTCCCCTCGAGGTTTGAGGACCCTGATTTTGAGGCATCTTAATTGGGCCCCTTTTTGAAGTTTGTGCCCCAAGTTTCATGACTTGGGACTAGGATGCCACCTAGGGCGTCTTAGTCCTCCTTAAGTCATTTTCACGATTTAAATTCAAATTATAGAAGGATTTAGCCTTCTTTATTTAATGAATTCATATTTTGGCTTGGTGTGATATAATTTTGGGATATTAAACATAGATAATTATAAATACAAGGTCCATTCATTCATTTTGATCCAAGTCTTTTGTGAGAGAATTCACTATAGAAAAATTAAGTTCAAAAGAGAATTCAAGAGAAATTCATCAAGAATTTTGAGCCATAATCAACATTCAAACATCATATCAAAGGCTATTCTTGCATCATTATGTTGTTGTGCTAACATTTATGATATAGGGTTTTGAATCAAGCAATCAATTCAAGTCCATATCTTTGGTTCAAGATCCATATCCATTGCAACCATTTCACACAAGTTTGCAGACTTTATAAGGGCTTGGTGAGTTGTAACATTACATGTTGTTCATTCACCATTTCCCTTCATTACTTTATTTCATTTCAAGGTTGAATTACCAACAAGGGGTTTGACCAAGGAAAACCCCCATTCACTAATAATCAACAAGTTTTTCCCATCTTGCATATTTGTGTTTACAGGTTTAGGTTGAAGTATTGAAGATAATTTGGAGTGCAAATTTGTAAAAGTTACAAAGTTGCATTACAAAGTTGTCATCTTCATGAAAACTCACCTACAAGTCAGATCCAGAAGTTTCAGAACTTGAGATCTGAGAAGAAGCAAGTGCATACCTTGGAGCTCAAGATCACATTCAAAGTTTTTAGAAATTTAGAATGAGACTAATACGCCACCTTGGGCATCTTAGTCCTCCTAGGGATATCTTTCAGAGATTCTTTCAAATCTAGTTCTAGCATTTGAAGATTCTATATTTTCCTTGAAAAATAGCAGTGGGACTAATACACCATCTTGGGTGTCCTAGCTCACCAAGGCACATTTTTGAATCTTATTTACATTTCTAGAATCCTCACAACATCTACAAACTTCCTAGGTATACATATTCTATCTCCCTATTACATAATTTCATTATTTTCCTACCTCATTTAGCTTGCATAACTAGGTTTTTAGGGTTGAATGTTCATTTATATTTTCCAAGCATTTGCTTGGTGGTGAGCCCCTTAGAGCTTAAAGAAACCCCTCCTAGGTCCTCCTCATTGTGAAGTGACTATCCTTGTGAGGTTGTTAGTCAATCCAATTAGGACTCCTAGGACATAATTGAATGACCTAGATAGGATAGGAAATCCCCCCATTCCTATTTTATTTACTGTTCAGGTCTTAAATTTATGTTAGTCTTTATTTTACGTGACATTAATTTAATTTTAAGATTTGACAATGAATTAATCTTGAAACTCAAATTTAAATGAATTGGCCTACACTTTAATTTATTCATATCTTTCCCTAGTTAAACATGAATTATTATTTCAAAAAGGATGCAATATCAATTACAATTAAGTTCTTCCAAAACTGACATCTTATTTTATAGATTTACAAGGATTTTTTAGATTTCTCAAGTTTATTACAGTGATTGGAGTCTGATTCCTGAACATAAAGAAATAGGTGTCCACCTTTTGGGAGATTGAACTAGGGGGTACCTATTTCACTCTTAGTTCAATAGGAAACCAAGATCCCTCAACTAAGTGACTCAATTGAGGGAAGGATATCTATATGAGGGTTCCTTAGGTGTGATTAAAAAAAGGGTTTTGAACACTAAGAAAATTCTTAGAAAGAAAGAAATGAAAGCACTATGCAAATCTAACTATGTAACCTATACAATGAAATCAAAATTAGAATAGTAAATTATGGATGAATAGAGAAGCACTTGGAAGATGAAGATGACTACGAAAGGCCTAAAAAATATAAAAATTGTTGATCTTGATGTGCATTAGGACTCATATGCCAGACTGGGTGATTTAGTCCTAGTCTAGGGTTTCTAGGTTGAATCTGGAATCTCACAGTGACAAGTCAGAATCCACTAAAATTTTGTAAACTTCCTATCTCAGGACTCATACACCCAAGGTGGTGACTTAGTCTCATTATTAGGGTTTTTCTAATATTTTTGTAGCCTCTAATGATCTCCTTTTTCATTTTTATAGTCTAATTTTTAGATCTAGAAAGTTTGAATTCTGATCACTAGGCGAGTTTCCATGAAGATGACAACTTCTTGAAAACTTTGAAAACTTTCTTCAATCTTGCAGCTTTGCCTTCAAACGATATTCAAACTCTAAATCACCTAGATCTGGAATCACACATGAAGGGAGAAAAATGTTGATGTATTAGTGGATAGGGGTTTGCCTTGGTCAAACCCCATTTTGGTAATCAAAAACCTTGAGATGAAATGAAATATAATGAAGGAATTATGAGTGAACAATATGCGATGTTGAAAATCACCAAACCCTTGAACTAAAGGCTACAATCTTGTGTGAAATGGCTCCAATGGATGTGGATCTTGACTCTTGATTGAATGCTTAAATATTTTTCATGAATGCTTGCTTGGATCATGAAACCTACATCACAAATGTTAGCTCAAAAACAAACATGATGCATGATAACTTTGACATGATGCTTGAATCTTGAATGCTACTCCAAATTCTTGATAATAAACTCTTGAATGCTCTTAAAGGCTCTCGTAAAATCTCTTAAAAATTCTCTTGTGATAACTTCATGGATTTTAAACTTGCGAGGTGAAAATATGTGAAATAACCTTGTATTTATACTTGTTTATGCCAAATTTATTAAAATTACAACACTACAAGTCGATATCAAATCTAGGAGAATGAAATATTGCCATGAATTGAATTCAAAATAGGTCCAAGTTAAAGGGGGACTCATACACCAGTTGGGGTGTATGAGTCCTAGTAGCCTAATTTTGGGACATAAATCTCAATAAATGTTAAGTTCTATGTAATTTTTAGGATTAGGCCCTGAAACCTAGGTGGAATCCATATGCCCAAGGTGGTGTATGAGTTCTAAATCACTAGATCTAAAAAACTAATCTAAAAAAATGAATTATGATTGGTTATTAGTTAAGTGTCAGGATTATCCTCATAAAGATGCATTAAATAAGGCTTGTGGATGCAAAATTGGACCAAACAAGTCATAAGAAGCCCAATTTTACTAGGGAGGGCAAAAAAAACTGTGAAAATTTAAAGGGATACAATTTTGTACACTAAATTTAGCCCCCACTTTAGTGAGAGGAGGAACTTGCTTTATACTCACACTAAAGTAGACAAATTCGCATCAAGAGGGGTCCAAGTGTACCAATGCAGATGGTATAGGATGAAAAAGATCAAGGAGGTGGTGAAGCGCCTAGGATCCAAGACCCTATATCAAACCAACATAGGCACAAATGAACACACATAATAATTATGTACGAAACAACAAGATACAATCATACACTACCAAAGACATAAAGAAGAAAGTAAAAGAAAAAGAAAAGGGCAGATCAAGCCTTGACCATTTGTCCAATGCGATGTGGATTAGATCTAAGCTATTTTTCCAAGAAACATTTACAAGTGGAACATGATGTACACTATGTAAACCAAATGCATTCCCACAAGGGCTATTGGAACTTCTGTCATCCACTAGGTGAGCCCCCAGAGACAAATACGCACATGGCCTATATGTACTCACAAAGACAACAAGTTTCTATGGGAAATTCAGGCCTAAGTTTGGCTCCAATACACTAGCCATACCAAAGCTATACCTCCTAATAACTTTGATAAGGCACCACACAACATGAACAAAAAAATTCATGAGGCAAGAACAAATTTGTATGCTTGATACTCATGAATAAACATGATGGCTCCATAGGCAAGAAAAGTGTGTTATGCAAGGTGGCTATATAATAGTTATTGTAAGTGTAAAAGTAGTGTAAGGTACATTAAAAGGAGTTTTTCTTAGTTCATGTAAGCTCTCAACCTAGGGAACATCGTGCCTAATATCTCCAAGAGAGGAATAATCAAAGAACAAAATATTCACAACTTAGGGGATGTAATGTGTCATGTCAAGACACTAAGAGGAATATAATATGCTAAGAGAGATCACACTCTTGAAGGAAATCACACCCAATGTCACCACAAATTGAAAGATGCATTACATGAAATAAGAATACTAGACAATGAAACATGAGTTGTAAAATTCAAAAGAATAATGCCAACGTATGCCCCCATTTGAAAGAAATTGCTAAAAACCATGTGAGAAATAACTTTAAATCAGAAAATGATAAATTCTAATAATAAAGAGGACATGATATCTTATTTGGAAAGACCTATGCCAATTCATATGTTTCCAAATGAAGCTATGCCATGAAAATGGGTTTCCCTCAAAATAAAATCCCAAAATAACACATAAAGGATCCACAGATTCATGCTCAATATGTCTTTGCTACAATGTTTTTATAGAGCTCAAAACTATCATCATTCCCCAAATAATCATGGAACAAGAAGAATGACACAAAGAGAGTAAAAAAAAAGAAATTTTTTTGGGTCAACATGGAAGAGAACTAAATTTCTCGACACCTTGTGTCATCCCAAAAAGGAAAACACAAGACAAAGAAAAGATAAAATATTTACGACATATAGAAGAATGTAGGTACATATAGAGGAATGGACTAAATGAGAGATACATCAAACAAAAAATCATGGCGGATCACATTACACACATGAAATCACACACATAACATGAAGAAGAAAAAATAAGCAAGACTAGTAAGGCACATGCGAGTCAACCTATAGCAAGTCATCATCATCCCAATCTTGTTCATCGTATACCAAATATAGTCAACTAGAAAAAGGGACAATAACAAGTTCCAAACTAGAAGAAGCACCAAGGTCAACACACTTCTTAGGAATTGTCATTTAAGCTCATAGAAGAGGAAAACAATGTATTCAATTTATTATACAATTCTTCATCAATCTTAGAAATCTCGTCATCATTGTCCAAGTTAATCACAATGGGAGGTCGAATAATAATATCCAAAGAAGGTTATAATCCTTGTTGTGGTTGCGATAAAAGATCTATTTATTTTGGTGAAGAGGGAGACTCATCATGTATTGATTCACTTAAGTTTGGATAATGATTTTCTTTGTTGTTTTCTTCATTTAACCTTCAAGAAATAACACAATGTCTATGCCCACACTCTCTATTGTTTCTATTTCTTTTAGTATGATTTTGAAGTTGTGTTTGTGTAGGAGAAAGTTTATCAACCATAGGCTGATTTTCTTCCCTAAGGGGAGGTAAAAAAGGAACCATAAGAGGCTATTTGACCACTTTCTCTTTAGCTTTGTAAAAAAAATTTATCTTAAGAGGCATGACAAAATTGTTTTGGTTGTCTCTTGGTCTCTTGTAGGAGATAGGAAAAGGATCAATCTTTGGTTGGTCTTGGTTATTTGGAAGGTATTATGGTTCAATCATGGTTTCATCAAGGATAGGAGGATCAATCAAGGGTTGAGGCATGTTTCAAAGGGATAACTCTGCTATGTGTTTTACCTTAAAATTTTGGTAGGATTTGAAAAAAAATCTTCACGGGGTCTAATAGGCTCTATAGGCTTGAGCCAAAATAAATCCAATGAAAATTTCCCATGCGAAGACATAGGATTAAAGGCAATATGGTGCATAGTAAATATTTCATTGTCAAATGGAAACTTTAAGAATTTATGTGCAATTGATGGGATGACTTCCATGGAGCATAGCTATAGATAACCAATCTTCACACATAATTGATTTGACATCAAGATGATAGAGAATGGGACGTCTAATTATTCTGGTCCAACTTCTAAAGGAAGGGTGATCAAACCAATCATAGGGCAAGTGAAACCATTACGAATTTTTATACATGATTTTGGTTTATCATATGTATCTTGATAGAGTTCATGGACAAGTAAGAATTCTTTAGCAGTCACATTCTCTCCATAGACGAGATCAATTAATATCCCATTAGTGGGCTTATCATTGATTTCATTGGCTATGTAAAGAGGACAATTAGGTGCATTTTTAATTATATATTTTGAGGAGAAAGTAATGCCACGAGGCATTTTAATTCAACCCTTACAAGGTAGGATTTTGATCAATCCAACCATACTATCCATAGTAATTTCTTCATTAGGATCCATGTTGTCATCATCCATGTCAACATTCATCACATCATTCTTATTATTTTCACTAGCTTTGACAAATAAAATATCATGATTTGGCATCGGGTTGGTAAAGATTTGGAAGTTTTGGTTGGGAGGGGCAATAAAATTATTTCCTTGACCATTAACACCTCCAATTATGATACAATTAGAATCAATGAGGTCTTGCACAAGATGTTTAAGATGCTTACCATGTTTCATATCATGTCCATTTTTTTGGTGAAAATGAATAAGAATTTGATCTAAAGTTTGGAGGTAAAGGCTTATTAGGACTGGGAGTTTTAACAGGAGGTAGGGAAATTAAGTTCTTCTCTAGAATCTATAACATGGTGTTATGGAGGGTATTGAGTAAGGGAGTAAATTGTCTAGTCGGATCCCCAAATGTAAAAGGAGTTGTCTGCTTTATAGAAGCCACTTGGGTCTCAGCTTTTTGAGTTGGTTGAGGAGGATTTAGTTGAAGGAAGTCTTTATTTTGTTTCCTAAAAGGCTGGTAATTATTTTGATTTGTGGATTCAGAATTTTTAGAATGGATAGAGGTGGATTTTGTTTCATGGCTACTAAGTGAGTTTTGATAATCACAAAGGGCAGTACACCAGTGTATAAAGGAAGAAAACTTCATCATGCCAAGCTTATCTTGCATCTTGGTTTGTAAGTTCTCAATGATGTTCATCCATTTAAGGTGATGATCGAGAATCTTTACGTTAATTTGAGAATAATGCATTTGGTAGCATGAAATGAAGCCAGTAACCTTTTCATCATCCCTTTGCTTACATCTCATCAAATCAACTAAGGTCATCTTAGGAGTCATGTGCACTTGTAAATGGTTGAAAAATCCTTCAAAATTTTATTGAATGAATGAATTGAGTTATTTGGTAATGAGGAAAACCATTCTAAAGTGGTATCTTTCAAGGACCAAGGGAAAATCTTAGCCAAGAGCTTATCCTCAAGGATGAAGTCACTGCATAAGGCGGTATAAGTGGAAACATGGTTAGAAAGATCTCCTTTCCTTCCATATTTATCAAACCTAGGAATCTTTATACCTTGTATTATTGGTGTTTGTAATATCTCCAAGGATAAGGGATTGCTTTTGACATAGTATAAAGATTGAACATTTTGATTTTGGTTTATGGTGGAAATTGTTTTTGAGGGGATGAAACATTTTGTAAAAGTTGGTTAAGGATGGCATCACTGGTTATGTTTTGAGATGGAGGTGAATATTATGGAGGTGTATATTTGTTTGAGGGAGAAGTGAATGGAACACTTATGGGAGGTAAAGTGGTAGGAGACATGACATGAGATGCCACAAAGGTATAAGGATTACTAGTGGAAATACCCAAGGTAGGAATGACATTACTAGTAGGTTGCATCATTGTGGTAACATGAGGGTTGGTATAGGTAGGAATAGATTAAATGGCTATAGGAGAAGGAATTTGAGTTCCTCCTTGACTTTGGGTAGTGTTTGAGGTTTGAGCACAACTAATTGTTGAGGTAAGATGTTTGCCAAAAATTCGAGCTAAGTTACATGCAAGTTCTATTCCTTGTTCACTTTCAATCATTCAATGTATGTTATCTATGGTAGGGATGGCAGTATTGGAAATGTTTTTAGTACCCACTTGGTGTTGTAGGTTTGCTAATTCTTCATGGATTTGTATTATGTTTTCTTGAGGGATACTATTAACCATTGTTTCAACACTTGTCATACTATTTGAAGGTAAAGAGTTGTCAAGGGTATGGTCCATACCTAGTGGAATAGTGTCAACACTATGAGTGAAAGAGCTAGATAACCCAAGATCCATGATGAGTGTGTTATCATATGATCGAATGAGTCTCAAACTACATCTCACTATAGTATTAGCAATAGGACACCAAGTTGTAAATCTCATGCAAAGGAAAATCAATGAATGCAAGATAAATGCAATGAACACAAGATAAATGATATGCTTTAATTCCAATTCTTATGTTTACAAATGCACTTAAAATGAATGAAATAAAAACTCTATAATCTAAAAAAAATATCTAACAACACCAAATGGAAGCATATAAATGAAGTTATTAATGCTGTAAAATGCAAGTTTAGGTAGATGATATTGGACTAAATCACCCAGAGGGGCGAATGAGTCCCAGTTAGGGTTTTTGAAAAGTTTAGATATTGAAAAAAATCAGAAAAAAATTCCCAAAAATTAGGTAAAACAACCTGTATCAGGAGTAAATCGCCTAGGTGAGTGAATGAGTCCTAGATTAGGGTTTTGACACTAATTTTAGCAAATTCTAAGTGAATGTTAATGTTTTAACTTGTATGTTCAAATGACTATTTGCAATCATAGATTTCAAATGAAATTCAATGATGCAAGATGAAAAAATGCAACCTATATGCACTTTCAGTAATGCAAGATTTAGGATCCCTAAATGCAATTTAACTAATGCAAGATCTGGGTATGTGCAAGATCATCATGGAAAAAACATGATGTTAAGTGGCAATAAAATTCAAAAAATCATAGTTAGGCAACTTGACGTAAAATTTTGAATAAGTTATCTATATTGTTTCAAAAATATGTAAGAATAGAATCTATAGAAAATCGAATGTAGTTTCTAAACTACTAGGTTTTAAAAAAAAAAAAAAAAAATCATTTGGTGAAAATTTGAAATTCCAATGCAGTAGTACTTAAATTTCAAGGAAAAATTAAGTAGGTGTCTGTCTGACCACCCTAACCACAATAAAATGATAATATTTTTTTATAATATTTTAGATATAAGTAGGGGACTCATGTCTCGATGTGATGCATATTTTTTTGTAATTTATTTCCAAGTAAATAATTAATTATGATTTTTTTATTAAATTTTTTTAAAAATATAAAAACTCGTATGTCTAACCACCTGAACTTGGTCAAAACATCATTAAATTCAATTTCTTTTTAATCCTATAGTATGTGAAGCATATAATGTGACATATATTTCAGATTCAAAAAATGTGATACCATTTGAAAGTTATAGATGTTTTTCAATCAACCTATCAATCAGGACTTTAGTCATAATTCAAATAGAAAATGAGTAATAATTATTTATTAAATTCAAAGTAAAACATAATTTATATTGGTGGAAAGCTAAGAATCTCCTTTAAAAACCTTTTTTGTTTCAACAATTTTGGGTAAGAAAAAGTTGTCAGCCACATGGGCCATCATATCACTTAGATATCACCACTTTTTGGCCCATCATGATCTTGCACATACCCATCTAATGAAAATTTAACCTAGATATAGGACTATGATGTTCTTCAAATAAAAAATGTAAGTCTTCAAAGGTCGGGTTCACCAAAATGAACACAAGGAAATAGGTGTCCACCTTTTGGGAGATGGAAATAGGGGGTACCTATTTCACTCTTAGTTCATTAGGAAACCAAGAGCCATCAACTAAGTGAATCAATTATGGGAAGGATGTCTCTATGATTATTTCCTTAGGTGTGATTAAAAAAAAGGGTTCACCACTAAGAAAATGTTTAGAAATAAAGAAATGAAAGAACTATGCAAATCTAGCTATGTAACCTATAAAATGAATTCAAAATTAGAATCGTAAACTGTGGATAAACAGAGAAGAACCTGGAAGATGAAGATGATTGAAAAAGACCTAAAAAGTTTGAAAAATGTTGATCTTGATGTGCACTAGGACTCATATGCCAAACTGGGTGATTTAGTCCTAGACTAGGGTTTTTGGGCTGAATGTGGAATCTCATAGTGACAAGTTAGAATCTATTGAAATCTGGTAAAATACCTATACTAGGACTTATATGCCTAAGGTGGTGATTTAGTCTCATTATTAAGGTTTCATTGATAATTTTGTAGCCTCTAATGATCTTCTGTAGATATTTTCTTATCCAATTTTTAGGTTTGAAAAGTTTGAATTCTGATATGTGGGTGAGTTTCTGTGAAGATGACAACTTTCTTCAATCTTACAACTTTGTCAAATCAAAGGATCTTCAAGCTTCCAAATGACCTAGATTTTCAATCACACATGAATGGAGAAAAATGTTTATGTGTTAGGGGATAGGGGTTTTCCTTGGTCAAACCTTGTTTTGGTAATCAAACCTTGAAATGAAATGAAATAGAATGAAGGAATGATGAATGAACAATATGCAATGTTGCAACTGACAAAACCCTTGAAATAAAGGCTACAATCTTGTGTGAAATGGATCCAATGGATGTGAATCTTGACTCTTGATTGAATGCTTAAATATTTTTCTTGAATTCTTTCTTGGATCATGAAGCCTACATCACAAATGTTATCTCAAAAACACACATGATGCATGATGAATTTGACATGATGCTTGAATCTTGAATGCTGCTCCAAACGCTTGATAATCAATGCTTGAATGCTCTTTAAGGATCTTGTAAATTATCTTGAAATTGATCTTATGATAACTTGATGGCTTGCAATATTGATAGGTGAAAATATGTGAACTAACCTTGTATTTATACTTGTTTATGCCAAGTTTCCTAAAACTACAACACTACAAGCTGGCATTAGGTCTAGGAGAATGAAATCCCACCATGAATTGAATTCAAAATAGGTTCAAGCTAAATGGGGACTTGTATGTCAATTGGGGCATATGAGTCCTAGTAGCCTAAGCTTGGGACACAAGTTTCAAGAAATGTTAAGTTCTATGTAATATTCAGGATGAGGCCCCAAAACCTAGGTGGGACCCATACACCCAAGGTGGTGTATGAGTCCTAGATCACTAGATTTGGAACAAACACTAGAAAACATGAATTATGATTTGTCATTAGTTAAGTGTCAGGATTATCCTCATAAAGATGCATTAAATAAGGCTTGTGGATGCAAAATAGGACCAAATAAGGCATAAAGAAGCCAAATTTTAGCAAGGAGGGCCCAAACAAGTGTGAAAATGTAAAGGGATAAATTTTTCTACACTACAATTCCAATGGAAGGAAAATTTGGATCTAGGGTTTTTGGATAGCTTTGGCTTCTTCAAGAACCTAATTACTTTATTTTCAACTTGTTATCATCTTGAGGCTTTGATATCTTCTTTTCCCTAAGTAAGGTATTTGAGCATATTGATTTTTCATTAAGTATTTGACTTTCTCTTGGGTTGGACCTTACATTTCATGATTGTATAATTTAGGAATCCTCTCTAACACACTCGAGTGGTTTTTTTATCATTTATTCTATACATCATGGCTTGATACAACCTTAGACAGAGTTAAGGCTTATAACATACAATTTTATCTATCAACAAAGTAACTATTCATGGAGGTAGAAATACCAAAACAAAGGTTTTACAAAGGAAAAATAATATATATCTACCCCTTTCTCTCTCTTTACTATGGGTTTTTATCTAGAAAAAAAACTCAAGATATGAAAGTGTTGTGTAGACTAGTGAGTTATAGATTAAGATCCAAGTATTTGAATATCTCCATTTTCAAAAAAGGGAACACTTTCCCTTGTCTACCCATTTCAAGATTTTTTTTGTCCTAGGTGCACCACTATCTACCCTTCTCACATCTATAGTTATTTCATAAATTCTCATTTTCATTTGTTTGAATAATTTATGTTTTCATTTAATGTTTTTATAATAAATTAGGTCAATTAAATCAAATTAAATCTATAAATTTATTAGCAAAAAGGAACTAAATCTAGGGAAAATTGGCTCTCCTTTTAGGTTATTAACCATTCCTAACATCCATGTTAGATTTAGTTCCAATGTTAAGTCAAGGAAGGATTGATCGGGGTTAAGCTACTAGCTTGATCTAGGATATCCTTTCCCCCTTAACACCAATATTTTATAAATAAAACTTAGGAATTTGATCTCTCCTAAGATAATATATTCCAAAAATTTAAATCTTGCTTTTATTTGGAAATTTACTATACTAAGTAAGAGAGGGTAATCCTTTTATGGATCCCCAACTCTAAAGTTGTATATTTACCCAAATATTTTGATATTTGATTATACATCATCTCTTTAGTCTTCCATGTCATTTAAAAATTATAGTATTTAACCCATCCTTCATGTTCACCATCCAAGTAAAAAAAACATTAACAAAAATTTAAATCTATTCATCAAGGTGTCATCTCCAATATCAATAAAACCTTTCCCAATTACATCCATGTATGTATTGTCTCCCATTACAATAGGTGTCATAACAAAAGTCTCAAAAGAAGAGAACATAAACTGTGTAGAAGCCATATGGTGAGAAGCTCCAAAATCTAGGAGCCATCTCTCTGATCCAAGACCTATAGAAGAACAAAGAGCTTTACCTTTTGATTTACCTACCCCAGTAGTATGGCCTTTTTCCTTATCAGATTCTGATTGTTTTGATTTTTTGGAATTAGAATAAGAAGTTGAATCAACCATTCGAGAAGGAAAAATAATTTTTTTCTTCTCAAGAATATTTTTTAGTTCATCAATATCCTTCTCATAACAAGAATTTTCTTCATGTCCACTCCTCTTGGAATATGCACAAGTCAGATTCTCCTTAGATGAATCCTCTTTTGAAGAGAATTTTGAGTCTACTTTAGAAGTAGATGAAAATTGATCTGAATATTTCTTTCTATCTCCTTGGTTCTTTTGTTTCTTGTTTTGCAACCAAAGAATGAGACTTAGAAGATTTAATAATAACCATTTGAATCAATTTATCTTGCTCCTTTGTGAGATCAAATATGAACTCACCTAGAGAAGGCATAGTAAATTGGTTTCCTAAGGCTCTTTTCATTGCATGAAATGTAGAAACAAACACTGTATAATCTGGACCAAGTTTTGAAAGAATGCTTTAAATCAACTATGAGTCATCCTTTTTAACTCCACATTGTTCCAACTACAATCTTATGGCATTCAACTTAGTAAAGAAATCCTAAATGGTGTTAGAATTTCTAGGGCACAATCCTCTAAGCTCGTTCTCCAAGGAATGTGCTCTCAAATCATCTTGTTTACCAAAGAGAGTATCCAAAGTATTCCACACTTCATTTGGTGATTTTAAAGACATACTATGAAAGTTTAGATTAGGAGATACAACCATGCATAAGTTGCCAAAAGATTCATCACATTTTTTGAACCATTTAGTCTTTTCTTCATACTGTGTAGGTTCCTTATCAATACCCATTGTTATTCTATATAGTTTTAACTTTCTTAAGTGGAGTTCCATTTCACTTTTCCACTCAAAGTAATTGTATGGTGAGTAGAGTAACCATTTTATCCATTTTCGATTGTTATGGTAGTGTGAGAAAATGCAAGAAGAAGCACATAGAGACACCCCTCCTTTTTCACTCAATTAAGAATCCCCCCAACAAAAAATGATTTGGCAGTTTATAAATCAGTGTGTTTACAATGCTAGAGTTGTTTTCCAGAGTTTTACAATGTCCAAAATTGGACTCAAATATTAAAAGTACAATAAAATATTAGAATGAGAATCTCAAAATGGCACCAATGTGTAGTGCTTGGAAAAATATTCACTTTCAAAAAAAAAATCACCTCAATCTAAGGTCGTATATGTGAAAGTTACATTCATTTGAAATTCAAAAATTGAGAACTCTCCTTTAGATCTGATGAGAACTTATTTTCCAGAAAAATAGGATCACTTGAGAAAAAAAAGATTTCACCACTCTATAGAGTATGAAATTTTATTTAAATAAAAAAATGCATTGAAAAATTCCTATGTATGCTCGAGCTATTGCGCTCCAAAGTTGACCTTCCAAACTCAAAAGTGTAATGGCGAGGGGTTAAATTTTTTGAAGAGCTTGTTGACATCAACATTGTGTCATCACCAAGTCTGGTTGACTACTGCTAAATTTGAGAAATCATCAAATTTTTTTGTAGCTAAGTAGTTTAGAATTCTACTAATTTGTGGTGATACTCCAAATAAACTTAGAAGATCTTCAATTTAGAAATATTAATAGGAATTCTTCTAGATTTGGTGGGACCTACTAAGACCCTGTTATGAAGGAAAAAGTGAAAAAGAAGGTACAACATACAAAATGGGGTGCTGGGTTTTTTATTTTTAAAATTTTAAAATAATGATGGCAATTTTTAAAGGGATTTTTTTTTGCTTTGATTTTTTTAAAATAAAAATATACCTTAGTTTGGGCAGCACAAGGCCCAAGGCATACTATTTTGGGCCTATAGGTATTGCCCAGGTACAAGGATTGATAGGGCACAGGTACCCTGTCAATACCTTTGTACAATGATTTCACCTTTAATTTTTTTTTCAAAAAAACTTTTTAATTTTGTTTTTCTTTTTCAATGATTTTTTTTTTCAATTTGAAACTACAAAACCTCTTTTTTTGTAATTTTTTTTTTTTTTAAAATGATGGAGAAAATAAATTATATTTCCTCGAAAAATGTGTCCTACCTTGTGCAAGTGGGCTGTATGGCTCGCCTGCCAAAAGTTTTTTGCCTAAAAAATGACTTTCTTGAAAACCAACAAATTGATAGTCGATCTTCATGTTTTGACTCCTTCTGAGCACGATGGTGAGGTCCTTTTGGGCTGAAAATGCACCAATTTTATGGATACCTTATGGAACCTCTCAAAAAACCTCCTTTTTCAACCCTCCATAGATTTCACATCCAATGCCCAATTTGGATGAAACAAAAGCCTGATCTAACTTTTTCAGTTGTTTTGAACTCAACGGTGAGCTCAAAATGTATCAAGGAAGGTCCAAAATACCTACAATAAAATGAAATAGAAAGGAATCCCCCCCAAAAAAATGAGATCTCTATCAAGCATTTTTGATTCCCCAGGTCATCATAGGATGCAAGAGAAGAGTATACTTTTCTTTCAAGAATGGATTGAAAAAACTACTAACCCACAACTCACAACCAAATCTGATACCATGTTAGATTTGGCTGTGAAATCACCCAAGATCAAAATAGTTGAAGGAAAGAAAGTAAAGAGATCCAAAGATGAATAAAATTAACACTCCCTTAGCATTGAATTAGCATTCCATATTACTAGCCAAGGGGAGGGGTGAGTGCTATTTATATACCAAAATAATGGCAGATAATTCCAAGAGGAGTAATAACTCCCAAGTGCCCATAATAGGTGGGAGTTTTACCTACTTGGTAAATGCCAAATTACATGGTTATTCCTACTCAAGTAAAGACAAGAAATAGTTATGAGAGGTGGAATAATAATCCAAAAGAGGGTGTGAGACTCGAGTAGCCAAAGGTGGGAGTGAGTGACACATGTGATTGATGGATTATGCCACATGTCCTCATCCCAACCATTCTAATATAACCTAAGCAAGCTTAATAATATGTGTAGGAAAAATAAATATTCCCAAACATAAAGAAAATAAAAAACCTACACTAACATCATCATGATAGAGTAAACATCTAAGTGGATTTATTTTATTCTTTAACATATTACCAAATACATTATGATTGATAAAATCAAGAAGAAAACCACCCGAATATCCCTTCTAGAACCTCTTAGAAAATCCCCCATCCATATGGAAATCCTAGACAAGGATTTACAATAATATAGAGTCCTAAATAACATAAAACATAACTACATCAAGTCAAGATAGAAAACTTATCATCACTACACAAATTTCATTAAAAAATAAATATCCTCCAACTATTGATCCATCACATACCAAAAAAGTTCACATAAAATTTATTACCCACAAAATCAAAATAAAATGAGTACTTATAGATGGTGTATATGGATTAAATACATGCACATTGAGATTAATAATAAAATTGGGATATCTTAAGGAGTCTATGGATCCTAAAAAATAGTATCATCATTAAGGCTTACAATGATACCAAAAGATAATAAGAAGAAACCATCAATATACCCATTCAAGTTGGCCTTGTGACAATGGAAATCATGTTTCCTACCTTAGATATTGATATCCCATACAATATCCCCCTCATCCACCCATGGGCACATGGGCACATGCCATGTAATTACTTCCACTTATCACAAATACATAAAATTTCCCTACAATGGCATGAAAATAAATATTCTTGTAGATCTCAATCCCTTCCAATATTGAAAATTATTGGAAGGCAGATATAGTCAGTCCCATCATTTCCCAACTAATAATGTCACCCCTCCATTTCATTTCTCACCACCTACATTCATCTTACATAATTCACATCCCCCATAATTCACATCCCCTTCAACCTCAAATTTCCCACTCCTAAGATAAGGGCTAAGATCATTAGTAAATGTTTGGTTGAAAAATGGATGCTTTATGGTTTTAGACATAGAACATCACTTTTCTCCAACTAACATTCAAGGATAACCCTAGGGATCTCAATGTAAAGGAGAAGTAGATCTCGCAATAGGGATGTCCTAGGGTCTGATTATGAATTAATGAGGGGTTCACCACTAAGTTTAAACTTGGAAAATATAATGACATGCAAGATGAAATGCAAAACCATAATGTGATGTAAACTTGAATTAAATGACTTAAAAATGCATATAAAACAAAATAAAAAGCTGTGAAATGAAATGTGTGCACCTAGGACTTTGAAGATGACTAGAAGGAGCTCTGAAATGTTGGAAATTCTAAATTTTTGACCTAGTGGGACTGATTCGCCATTCTAGGTGAATCAATTCCAATCCTATAATTTTGCATAGGAACATGTTTCAAACAAAAGGGTATCTGAATCTACAAATTGTTTTGAAAAAAAACTTCAATGGGACTCATTTTCCATTTGTGAAAAATGGGTCCAGTTTGGATTTTCTAGAACTTGAAAGTCTGAATCTATTCTTCTCAATCTACTCAATCTACTTCTCCAAGTTTCCAAATCAAAAACTCCAATTTCGAGGTCATAGGTGACCTTTTAGTGAATATTACAACCTCACAAATGAGGAGACAATTTCAACAACTTTCTCCAACCTTGAACCTATTCTTCAATGATCTTTCAAGTTGTAAGATGGGTAGACCTACAGTCACAAATGTAAAGAGAAAAATTGTTGATTGTTAGTGGATAGGGGTTTGCCTAGTTCAAACCCCTTTTAGGTAATGTAATGATGGAAAAAGGTCCCCTTAACTTGGCCTAGATTTAGTGTTGTAATATTTCTAACATATTAACATTAGGTCTTGGGACCTTCTGAACTAATGAATTTAAATGGCACCTTGATAAAGTGTTGTGAAGTTTTGTAATATACTTTCAGACTTTTCTAAGGTCTTATTAATCTAATAAACCTTTGTTTAATTAAAATCAACATTAATATTGCCTTATTTGGAGTATTATAAAGTGTTGTAACACACTTTCACACTTCTCTAGGCTTGTCATTAATAATTACACTTTCTTATGCTTTAATCAGCCGCATTTTTGCATCCACAAGCCTCATTTATTAATTTTTTTTTAGGATAATCCCGACACCAACCATTAACCAATCATAATTCAAATGTTTATAGCTTGTGTGGCCCAGATTTAGGGATCTAAGACTCATTCGCCACCTTGGGCGAATGGGTCCCACCTGGAACTTTTGGCCCCGAACTTGTTTTCACACATTTCTAAGAACTTTTAGTTTTTGGTCCCATACATTATGTCTGATGAGACCCATTCACCACTTTGGGTGAATGAGTCCCGTGTGGCCCAAAATCAAATTTAATTCAATTTTTTGGTAGGATTTTATTCTCCTAGATCTATTGTCAGCTTGTAGTGTTGTAATTTCGAGAATTCTTGCATAATTGAGTATAAATACAAGGTTTTTTCACTCATTTTCATCCTAACAAGAAACACAAGCCTACATGTTATCAAGTTAAGCAAGCAAGGGTTAAACATTCCAAGATCATGAAGATAGCACTCAAGATCAATTTTAATGCATTTAAGGGTAGAATTCGCTATCAATTGTTCTAGAAATTCAAGATCCATCATCATGTCAAGTCTATCAAGCATCAAGCATGCTATTGTGCTAGTGTTTTGATGTAGCATTGAAGATCTAAGATCAAGCATTGTTCTACACTTATCATCAAGATCAAGATCTACATCCTTCATGGAAATTTAATGTTGAGTTATGGATTTATAGAAACCATTTAGAAGACATCATTCAAGGTATCATTATTCATGTTTCATGTTTCATGTCCTTGTTTCATTGTTTCATAATTTGGTTTAATTACCTAAAAGGGTGTTGACCAAGAAAAACCCCTATTCCCTAACAATCAAAAAAAAATTTCTCTCTCTCTCTCTCTTTGTGTTATTGTAGATCTAGGTGCTTTGAAGACTTGAAGATCATTGAAGATTAGGTTACAAGCTTGTTGAAGTTGTTTCCCCATTTGCAAGGTCATAATATTCACTAAAAGGTCATCTATAGCCCCAAAATTAGAGTTTCGAATCTAGGAACATGGAGGAACATATTGAGTAGACTGAGAAGAGAATATTCAGACTTTGAATTTCCAGAAAGTCCAAACTGGACTCACTCAACACAAGTGGTGAATGAGTCCCACTATAGGTGTTTTTCAGAAATCTTTACAGATTTGGATACCCTTTTGGTTGAAACTTACTCCTGTGCCAAGACCTAGATCTGGGACTAATTCTCCCAGAATGGCAAATGAGTCCCACTAGGCCAAAAAAATAGATTTTTCAAGATTTCAGATCTCTCTTCCATCTCCTTCAAGTTTCCAGGTGCACACTTTCTATTTTACAGATTTCTATTTTGCTTTGTTTTCATTTCTAAGTCATTTAGTAAATCATTGCATTAAAATAGGTTTTGCATTTCATCTTGCATGCCATAAATTTTTCCAAGCCTTAGCTTGGTGGTGGACCCCTCATTAGATCATATTCAAGCCCTAGGACAACCCTACTATAAGATTTCTTTCTCTTTTGCATTGAGATATTTAGGGTTACCCTTGAATGAAATTGGATTTGTGGGTGTGCTCTATGTCCTAAAACCATATGCTAGCATTCGGGTAAAAGCACAAAGTTGTGTCACACTTTATAAAGGAAATGAGCAACAGTGATCCAACTTTTAAACTTGAATCATTAAAAAGTGGCATATATGTTTTGAATTTTGAAATGATGTAAACTAGTAAAATATGTATTTTTTAGTATATTTTATGTTTTTAATATTTAAAAAAATAACAAATATTTTAAACTATTTTTTAATAAATTAACACTATAATTTAGTTGCTGATAAAATGCTGAAAAATAAAGTTGCATGAGACATCAAACTTTTAATAATAAATTTCATTTTCTTTCTTTCAAAACTTTTGTGTGGATTTATAACTTGAAACTTTTGCGCATGGATATATTTTTTCCCAATTTTGATAAATACATATTTTTAAATAAATATTAAGATGTGTGTGAATCAAAAAAAAATTATTTCCACTGGATGTCAACTTTCATATTAAATATTTATCTAAAATGGAAAGAAAAATAACCGTCTTGAAATAGATTCTTTTATCTAATGCATCATATTTTTTTCAATTTTTTTAATAATTTTTAGTATTTTTCCTTAGAATGGTAATCAACCTAATATTTTGTGCTCATAACCTAATTTTAGTAAAAATAAAAAATAAAATATAAATAATAATTAAATTATTAAAAAAAATATATGCTTGAAAACTAAACTTATGGATCTACAAAAGGGTATTTTAATATTTAAAAAAAAATGTTATTTACATTAGTAGGAGCTATTGAAATTTCAAGTTTTTTAATTTTTTATTTATTTTTGGTAAATTGGACTCAAAGATGGCACTCCATATATTTTTAGCCAGCAATTTTAGTTGGAAAAGTTGTGGAAGTATCTAACTTAGCTAGAATGAATCTTACTAGATCATATGTTTGACCAAAATTGATTTTTAGTTAGAAATACTTAAATTTAGTTGTGTTGATAAGTTGGTTGAAAGTGTGACACAACTTTCTGCTTTTACCCATCCATCCCACAAAAACTTCATTTCAGGTAATTAAACCAAATGATGAAATAATGAACATGGAACATGAAATATAGGACATGAAATATGAACAATGGTACCTTGAAGGACGTCTTGTAAATCTACAATCTAGCATGAAGTTGCCATGAAGGATATAGATCTTGATCTTGAAATGGATGAAGAACAATGCTTGACCTTGGATCTTGGATGCAACATCACAACACTAGGTCAACGACATGCTTGATTCTTGATGTCCTTTACATGATAATGGATCTTGAATTGCTGCGACAAATGATGAAGAATTTTGCCATTGAATTCCTTAAAATGATCTTGAATGCTCTCTTGAAAATGTTGTAAAGTCTTGGGATGCTTAACTCTTGCTTGATTGTCTTGATATCATGTAGGCTTATATGAAATAATGATTTGAAATATTGTTTATATAGGCAATCCACTCAAATGACCATTTATTAGATCCCTAAGGCTAACAAAAGAAATTTGAACTTAAAATCAAATTCTCCCACTTAAAACCTTTAAAATAGGTCAAATGGGACTCATTTGCCAACCTGGGTGAATCAACCCCACCTAGATGGGACACATTCACCCAAAGTGGTGAATGGGTCCCACAAGACCTATTTTGAGTGCTTAAGTGTTGGGGAGTGTGTAAATTAAGTTTATATATTGATCTTGTCATGTTTTTTTATTGAAATATGCCTTGGGATGCATAATATAGGGTCACAGGGGCCTATTAGTAATGATATTAAGGTCATTAATGCAAGAGGGCCCAAAATTCAATGTGAAAGTGTAAATAAATACATTTTACAATGTTGAAGTTGAGAAGATACAACACCATAGAAGCCCAAAAGATCTTTGTAAACAAATAACCTATTACAAGGAGAAACAAAGAGAAGCAACAAAAGAAATGCTCAAGAATGTGGAGCCATGAATTCACACAAAATGTAAAATGAATTATGATACAAAATATAGTTTTCAACTACATATAGATGAAAACCCTAAAAAGGAAAACCCTAGGCTTGCACAATAATAATTAATAAAGTAATTAATTATTATGCACCTAATGTTAGCTTAAGTGAAAAGAGGTAAAAGGGAACTTTACGTAATTAAACAAATATTGTTTAATTAATAAAGTAAATACCCAATTACTCTAACACCCCCCCTTAAGATAGACATAGGGAGAAGCTAAAACCTAGAAGAAGCTACTGAAAGCAAAAGCAATGGGTCCCGGCAACAAGGCCAGATCAGGTACCCATGTACAAAATCAATGCAAACTAAATGAAATGGGGTAAAGGAGAAAACCTAGTGGGAACAAAACTCCTCCCCAAAATAGAATGCAAGGAAGGAATGCAATGCACTAATGAAAGAAGGATAGGAGGTGGATAACATGATACCCCCCATAGACAACTTCTATCATATAAGTACATGTACAATGATCTCCATAGGAGAGATAGAAAGAGAGAAGAAGGCCCCCCCACAATGAAGAAATGTCTGTCACAATGGTAGATGCCTGATGTAGAATCCAAAAGGAGATCCTAAAGTGGCAAATGATATTCCTCCCCTTGGGAAGAAACGGATCCATGGAGCTGTATCGAAGAAACCCTGTGAAGAATGATGAACCAATCTATCTCAAGATGTGTGCCATGATAGGATGCTGAAGAGTCTCATTGTCTGAATGGAAACAAATAATGTCAAATCCAAACTGATGTAGAGAATACTGAAATGCAACCTCTGAATGCACGGATAATGGTGGGCGAATAGTGATAACCTAACTGTCAAGGTAGAGAAGATGAATATCTTCAAAATAATCCTCCAAATCCGCAATATAGAACTCCACAAACAAGAAAGATATGTCTGAAACATAAGAGTCCAAAGTAGCTATGTTTGGAAGATGTATGATTCTCTGCTGCATTGAATCAAGAACAACAAGAGATGCTGATGAAATCTTAGTTTGAAGAGTAGGAACTGTGAGACAAACCTCTGATCCATCGGAATAAGTAAGGGTGTCTAAATATTCAAACTCCTCTAAAGTATCATGATCAAATGGTGTATTCTCTCGCCAAGCAATGGGTATGAGACAATCTGAAACAGGATCCTCTGGAAATGGAGATAGAATAGGGTCTCCATAGATCTCCCAAAGACGTGTCCAAAGTGGGTGAGGACAATTGATGTCCGATATAACCAACATAGTGTCATGATCAACACTAGACAATATAACTCTTGCAATGTGATTTCTAATAATATCCCATGCTAATCTGCCCTCTAAAGTTGCTGGTTCAGGTATGAGATCATACAAATAAGGCAAAATATTAAGCCACCTACAATGTGTAAGTATACACTTTGCCCATGACTCATAATTACCCCATTCCAGAAGAACAACTAAAGGGTGAGTAGAGAAACCCATGATAACTCTTCAAATGAAAAAAAACTGAAAAATATGACCTTACAACATTTAGATCAAATTAATATAACCCATTCCACACAAACAAAACCCATGAAGGAGCCAGAATGACCAAGTAATTGAGCAAAGTGTAAAAACACATAAAGCTGAATAAAAAATACCTGGTAAATATTCTGATAAAATAGAATGTAGATCTGGAAAGAGCACTGTAACAACTTTCCAATGCCTATTCGTCTGTGCAAAACGGATACCGTGGCCAAGAGTTATGAATTTTTCAAAAATTGAATTTAGCTTGCAGGAAACGAATTTTCTAGCAAAAAATATTTATTTATAACTTGATTTCTGGAAAATCTACTCACTGTTTATAGACAAAATTAAAAACCCAGAAATATTTTGATGATAGAAACAAAACCCATAAATCGTTTTTTGATCCAATAAGCAGAATATGAGAAAATGATTTTTTTTAAAACTTTTAGCCAGGAGAAAAATGACACGCGCCATTTTTTCAACAGTGATTTTCTCCAGATCTGTGCTAGATATGCAAAATCGAAAAGATATCCAGTTCAGATTTCGATGCTGGCTACAAAACCCAGAAATCGTTTTTCCTACAAATGAGTGAAAACTAAATTTTTGAAGCAAAAATGATGACGGCTCCAATAAAAAACGGTTTGCAACAAACCCTTGTAGCTCCAAAAATCTTCAAAACAAGAACAAGCAGCTGCAGATCTGAAGCTCTGATACCATGTTGGAGTTGAGAAGATACAACACCACAGAAGCCCAAAAGATCTTTGCAAGTAAATAACCTGTTACAAGGAGAAACAAAGAGAAGCAACAAAGGAAATGCTCAAGAATGTGGAGCCATGAATTCACACAAAATGTAAAATGAATTATGATACAAAATATAGTTTTCAACTACATATAGATGAAAACCCTAAAAAGGAAAACCCTAGGCTTGCACAATAATAATTAATAAAGTAATTAATTATTATGTACCTAATGTTAGTTTAAGTGAAAAGAGGTAAAAGGGAACTTTATGTAATTAAACAAATATTGTTTAATTAATAAAGTAAATACCCAATTACTCTAACATACAACACTAAATTAAGGAAAAATTAGGTCTATTTAGCTTAGAAGGGCCCTAAATACCATGTGAATGTATAAAACACATTACAACACTAGATTAGGTCCATTTTCATTTATAGGCCTCCTAAATTTAATGTGAAGGTGTAAATAAATACACTTTACAACAATAAATTACATAAAATTTAAGTTTATTTAGCTTAAACGGGCCTTAGACCTAATGTGGATGTGTAAAACACATCACAACACTAGATCAAGGCAATATCAAGTCCAATCCATCATTAATTATTCCCTAGATTAAGAAAGAAAAGAAAGTACCATTTTTTCGTTAGTGCATCTAGCCCCCACTTTAGTGAGAGGATGAACTTGCTTCAAACTCACATAATGTGGATGGCCTAAGATAAAAGAAGATCGAGGAGGTGATCAAACCACCAAGATGTAAGATCCTAAGTCAAACTGACATAAGCACAAAAGGACATGCACAAGGTGTAGAATATGCAAAAAAACAAGATACACAAACATGTAATGCCAATAACTAAAAGAAAAAGCAAAAATAAATAAAGAGGTGGATCAAGCCTCGACCATTTTTTCAACATGATGTGGATCAGGTCTAAGTTGTTTGTCCAAAAAAGTATGCTCACTCTAAGGCAAGAAAACTTTAGGTTGTTTGTTGGGTGAGTAATCTAAGAAATTGAGACACATATGGTCGATATGTGCTCTCTCACACACACAAGTGGCTAAGGGAAAGTGACACCTCAGATCAGCTTCCCATCCAACCATACCAAAGTTATACTTCCTGATAAATTTGATAAGGCATCATGCAATAATGATATTCAAGCTTCATGAGAAAAGAAAAAAATTGTATGCATGGAGCTCATGAACAAACAAGATGGCTCCATAGGCATGCAAGGTGGCCATATAATAAATAGTGTAAGGTGTGTTCAAAGGGAATTTTCTTAATGCATGCAAGGTATCTTATTAGGGAAGAACATGCCTAATGTCTCCAAGAGAGGACAAGTCAAAGAAATATCACACTCTCAAAGGAAATCAAACCTAATGACACCACCAAGAAAATGATGCATCATGGGAAGAGAGAAAATTGCACAGTGAAACATGAGTTTCGATGTATGCCCCCACTTTAAAGCAGTTGCTAACATCATTGTTGTGAAAAATTGATTTAAATTAGAAGAAGACATGAGAACTTATTTTGAAAGCCCTATGCCAAGTCATATGTTTCCAATAAGCTACATCATGAATAAGTATGTCACATGCAAGCCAACTTAAGGCATGTCATCCACATTCCAATCTTGCTCTCATATGTACATGAAAGGTGATAAACTAGCCAAAAGAGACAATGACATGTGACATACAAGTACTATTCTATCTAATCCCCTTGCCCCCACTTAGTGTAGGACCAGGATGAGCCGAATATGATGAAAATAATTTTTAAATAGAGGAACTAGGTGCTTCTACACAAGGAAGAGCACCACATTCCTTAAGATGTTGAATTTTGTTACTTAAAGCCTTACATTCATTAGTAGAATTACCATGAACTCTATTATATGCGCAAAATGAACTCTTGTAGTAGAATTTATTTAATGTTCTTAGAGGGAGAGATATCAAATTTTTTTGGAGGAGTCTCGTCAAGATACTCTCTTGATCAAACGTAAAGGACATGTTTCATTATTTTATGACAAAGATATCTCTTGCTTAGTACAAGATTGTATACTTACACAAGGCTCTTTAGATTGTGAGATTTTATTCTCTCATTTATAGGAGGGTGTAAAATATAATGAATTCAAATCATTAGTTTTTTTCGGGATGACATTAACATTAAGCAAGGATTTCTTTGTTTCTTTCATTTCATTTAAAGGATGATAGTCAAGACCACTAGTGTATATCAATTCAGGATGCACTATTGTTAAAGTTGGCTGGAGGAATGCTTTGTGATAGTTTTGATATTAAGTGAAGGCTTCTTTGTTTCTTTTGAGGATCAATAAGCAAGACCACTAGTCTTTTCTTGCATCTGAGGCTCTATAGGGATGTGGATACCTTGTTCTCAAGCACCACATACTTTTCCACTATATCCCAGTTGTTTCATAATTTCATAACCTTTTCCATAAAGATTCTTCATGTATTTTGGATTTGGTGGTTTCTTATAATTAAGTAAATCAAATTGTGTTGTGTAATCTACTTATTTTTCTAAAGTGGTTGAGGTGGATTCTTTCGAAGGATCTTTTTAATTTTGTGTTGACATTACCATTTTTTATTTTCCATTCTTAGAATCTTTGTTTATGATCTTGTATTCTCCCATGGATGTTGGTGTGAAATATAAGGAACCCCAATCATCTTCTATTAGCTTCGTGACTTCTTCAATATGTTTTTCTTTGTCTTTTTGTTACACAAGTTCCACTTGTGTAGTTTGTGTCAATGTTTTCAAAGGATTTTCCTTGTTTTTCTCAATGTTCAAACAACTGTTTGGTTCAAGGTCAGCTTCAAGTGTGTACACTTTTTTATTGTACATGTATTTCATTTTATGATGAAGGGTAGAAGGCACTCCATTCATTACGTGAATCCATGGTCTACCTAAGAGAATATTATATGAAATATCATAAGGCATAACATGGATCAGTGTTTGTAATGTGGCCTTTCTAGCTGTAATAGGAAAAGTGATCACACTGAGCGGTTTTTTTCCTACATTGGCAAATCTATGAATAGACAAAGATTTAGGTTGAATTTTTTATTTATCCACACCAAGCCTATCCAAAAAATTTATGCTACAAATATTAATATTAGATCCATTGTCAATGAGGGTTCACTCTATCCCTATTCTATTTTATTTCACTATTATTATGAAAGCTTCATTTTGTTTTTGCACTTCCAAAGGGGGAAGTTCACTTTGGTGGAAAATAATGTCAGCGTTTATTCCTTGAATAATGGTTTCTATGTCATTCAGGCTTGCACTAGATGGGATCACATTTTTTTGCAAGGTTTTTTGAAGCATAGTGTAATAATTAGGTGAATTGTGAATTAGGTCCCATAGGGATATCTTAGTAGGAGTTTTCTTAAGTTGTTTAACAAGATTATACTCCTTCCCACTATGTGAAGTTAAAGAGGAGCACTAGGAAAAATGGGATTAGGTAAAAGGAGGGATTTTGAATTTTTTTGTCTTACTTGTGGATTGTTCCTAGTGTTATATGTGTGAGCAACAATATTAGAACACAACTAGTGTGACACATTATTCGTTGATGGGTAAAGAATAAGTTTGGGTTTGTTTTGAGTTTGAGGTCATTGTGAGGGGGGGGTAAGGAATTGGAGGATTTTTAGGATGTCCCACAAGGTACATAGGAGGGTTATCAATTGAGGGGGATCTAATAGACACATGTGCATTCATAACCTTAGCGGTCTTGGTTTGATGTATTTTTAATAAAGGGAAATCTAGAATCACCTTTTCACCATCACCTAAGGAATCCACATTAATATTGTTGTCATTTTCTTACACCATGATATTCTCCCTAGAAGGAGAGTTTTTAGGAGAATTAAAAACCAAATGTTCTTGACATTCAAGGATTGGTTCTTCCAAAATGACTTTATCACAAGTAGGGGAACAATCATTGGTTGAATTGGCTTGCTTGTTAATGATGGTGTTTCCTTGTTCAATAATGTTTTCCCTAGGGGAAGAGGGGAAACTAAGAATCTCATGACTTTCATCAATAATTTTTTTCTAACATCAAAGTATTCTCTTCACAACCAAGAGAGATACTAGGAGAAGAAAAATTTTGATTGTCAAGATTGTCCAAATTTTCACTCCTTCATCCCATAATGTTTTCCAAAATAGGATAGGTAGGGGAAGAATCATAAAGAGGGTTGTTATAGACCCTACAAATTTGTTCATTCAACAACAACATATCTTCCTCACATTCAATTTCATCCTCTAAAATATTATCACAAGAGGGGAAGGTATTGAGAGTTGAATGTAGAATAATTGAATTTTCAATGGTCTCTTGTTGTGTTATGTTATCATCATGGTTACCTATGGTTGTTTCTTCTTGTTTGTCAATGTATTGCCTAATAAGAGAGGTAGAAGGAGAGAAACAACTAGGATTCTCAAAAATCTCATTGATTGGTTCTTCTAACACCAAAATATCTTCTTCGTAAATAAGAGAGATATTAGGAGAAGAACAAATATGATCGTTAGGAATGTCCAAGGTTGGATTCTCTTTCACTAAAACACTCTCATGGGGAGGGGATATGAAATTTTTCTTAGCATGCCTAGAAAGGTAAGGTACTAACATTGTTTGAACAAAAATGAAAATCACTTCTAACCCTCTCATGCAATGCTTCAATAATGTAAACAATGTATATCCAAAGATGAAAAACACTTTTATCCAATGTATGTAAAACTTTAAGAATGAAAAAAACGTATATCCAAAGATGCAAAACACTTTTATCCAATGTATGCAAAACTTTAAGAATGCAAACAATGTATATCCAAAAATGAAAAGAACTTTTATAAAACTTATGCAAAGTCTTATGAATGTAAACATTGTGTATGCAAAAGTGAAAAAGTACATTTATCCATATTATGAAAAGTTTCAAAAATGCGAGTATTTTCAAATCAAATGATGCTTGCTATTGAAATGATTTCAAAAATGACTACCCTAAATTGATGTTTTTGACCTAGATGCATAAAAAAAATGTTCTTGAAACTTTCCAAACTTATAGTATATATTACCAACAAGATTAGGAAGCAAATAAATGAGGTTTTTAATCTTGTTAAAGGTAGTTTAAAACCTAGATTGGAACTAATTTTCCAAGAGGGGTAAATGAGTCCCAGTTAGGGTTTTTCATAATTTTCAAGAAATTTTGAGTGTTTTCTATGCTTTTTAGCTCGTATGAGTTGTACCCTAAGTGTAAATACATATTTTGTTTATTTTTCAATGAAATGAGATGCAAAAATGCAAGGTATATAGAATTGCAGTAATGCAAAATTAGAAACCCTAGAATGCCAGTTAACTAATACAAAATGCAATGCAATGTTAATGAAAACTAATTCTAGGATGATGATGGACTCCAAATCAGAAAATGAAATGTTCTAAATGCAGGTTCACCAAAATGTTTGGTTGAAAAATGGACGCTTTATGGTTTTGGACATAGAACATCAATTTTCTCCAACTAACATTCAAGGATAACCCTAGGGATCTCAATGCAAAGGAGAAGGAGATATCACAATAGGGATATCCTAGGGTTTGATTATGAATTAATGATGGGTTCACCACCAAGTTTAAACTTGGAAAAGACAATGACATGCAAGATGAAATGAAAAACCCTAATATGATGTAAACTTGAATTAAATGACTTAGAAATGCATAGAAAATAGACTAACAAGCTGTGAAATGAAATGTGTGCACCTGGGACTCTAAATATGAATAGAAGGAGCTCTAAAATTATGAAAATTATAAATTTTTGACCTATTGGGACTCATTCTCCATTCTGGGAAAATCAGCCCCAATTCTGGATTTTTTTACAAGAACAAGTTTAAGACAAAAGGGTATCTAAATCTATAAAAAAATTTGAAAAACACCTTCAGTGAGATTTATTCACCACTTGTGGTGAATGATTCTACTTTGGATTTTCTAGAACTTCAAAGTCTAAATATATTCTTCTCAATCTGCTCAATCTACTTCTTCCAGTTTTCGGATCTGAAGCTCGGATTTCAGGACTATAGGTGACCTTTTAGTGAAGATTACAACCTTGCAAATGAGGAGATAGTTTCAACAACTTTCTATAAGCTTGTAACCTAGTATTTAATGATCATCAAAGTTACAAGACACCTAGATCTACAATAACACATGTAAAGAGGAGAAAACTTGTTGATTATTAGTGGATAGGGTTTTGCCTTGGTCAAACCCCTTTTAGGTAATTAAACCAAATGATAAAATAATAAACATGAAACATGAAATATAGGAAATGGAACATGAACAATGGTACCTTGAATGATGTATTGTAAATCTACAATCTAAAATTAAATGGTGATGAATGATGTAGATCTTGATCTTAAAATGGTTGAAGAACAATGCTTGACAATGGATCTTGGATGCAACATCACAACACTAGCTCAACAACATGCTTCATGCTTGATATCCTTGAGATGATAATGGATCTTAAATTGCTACAAAAATTGATGAAGAATTCTACCCTTGAATGCCTTAGAAATGATCTTGAATGCTCTCTTGATAATGTTGTTGTAATGTAGAAAAATGTATCCCTTTGGACATTTTCACGCTCATTTGGGCCTTGCTTGTGGATTTTTGACCTAGTTTTGCCTAGATTTAATATTGTAATGTGGTAAACACATTCAAATTAGGTCTTGGATCCTTTCAAATTAATAAGAATTATATAGTGTCTTACAAAAGTGTTGTGAAGTATTGTAACCCACTTTCACACTTTTTTAGGACCTTTCATTATAATTCTCTTGAACAACCTCTTTTTACCCTTTACCAAGCCTTATTTCAAAGTGTTGTAAGGATTTGTAACAAACTGTCACACCTTCCTAGGATTGTCATCAATAAATCGACCCTTTCTTATGTAAAAATTAAACCTTAATGCACTTATAGGCCTTACTTAAGTGTGTTTCAGAAGACAATCCCATTAAGCATCATTAATTACATTTTGATCCCTGAAATCCACTTAAAATTGCCTAAGTGGACTAAGTCACCACCTTGGGTGACTTAGTCCCATTTGGCATAAAAGTCAAATTTAATCCAAATTTTTGGCAAGATATTATCTTCTAAACCCTAAGGTTAGCCTTTGATGTGGTATTTTTGAGAAATTAGGGAAAATCATGTATAAATATGTGGTTTTCCACTCATTTGGGTCTTCTCCTTCCATTTTCATCTATCTTCTCTTCTCTTCTCTTCATCATTCTTCTGAAGCAAGCTAGGGTTTCAACATTCTAATTCATTAAGCAAGCATTCAAGGGAAGATTCTTCAACAATCATTTCTATCATCAAGGCAAGGTCTCTAACTCCATTGTTTTATGATTTATTTAATTATCTCTTCATTTTGGTTTAATTAACTAAAAGGGGTTTGGCCAAGGCAAACCCCCATGCCCTAACATCCAACATTTATTTCTCTCTTTGTGTGATTTGCAGGTTTTGTTTATAGATTTGTCGAAGAGAAAGGTGTGAAATGTTGTCAACAACTTGTCAAAGCTCTTCAAGGTTGTCAAAACCCTAAGAGAGGATTGGACAACACCTACATGTCAAATTTTGTAGTTTTAGATCAAAAAATTTACCAGGAGCAAAAGTGCAGGTCGAGGCCTACAGATTCCCCTCTCAAATCTTCAGAAAAGTCAAAGTGGAATCTTCCCCTAGTTGTGGTGACTTAGTACCATTGTGCAAGGTTTCTAAAGATTTCTAGGGATCTTGATACCCATTTGGCTGAAATAGGCTCTAGTGCAATTTTCCAAATTTTTCCCAAAACTAGACTAAGTCGCGTAGTTTGGCACAAGTCTCCCACCAGGCTTAAAAATCATATTTTGCAAAATTTATAGGACATCTACAGTCTTCACTCCAGCCTCTACTATTTTCTAGGTGCACTCCTTTAGTTTACCCCTTTATCTTATTCTTTATTGCATTCAATTTGTCTCTCTTCGTATCACATTATATTTGTCTTTTCCAAGTTTACACTTGGTGGTGAACCCCTTTTGTCCATTTTCATCCCCAAGAACTCCCCCTTTGATTTATTTTAATCCACTTTGCATTAAATTCTCAAGGGTTTGTTCTTGAATGTAGTTCCTAGATCTTTTTCCCTTCATCTTTAGGTGCAAAACCCTAAAGTGTAATGAAGGTGACAAAATATTTGTTACATTTTGGTGAACCCAACTTTTGAACAGATTCTTTTTTGATTTGGAGTCCCTTATCACCCTAGATTTAGTTATCATTGCATCTTGCATTGTTTAATTTTCATCCTAGGGTTTCACATTTTTGCATTAGTGAAAGTGTATATAACTTGCATTTTTGTATCTCAAATCATTGTCAGTCATACAAAATTTTCATTTATGTTCCCTCTTCTGATCATCCAACATCAAAACCATTAAAACTAGTTGAAATTTTTTGGAAATTTTGAAAAAACCCTACCTGGGACTAATTCGCCATTCTGGGCGGCTTAGTCCCTATCCATAGTTTTCACTGTCTGTTACAACATCATAAACCTCATTTTTTTTATTTCTTAACCTCCTAGTATCATATACTATAAGTCTAGAAAGTTTCGAGAACATTGGTTTTATGCATCTAACTCAAAATCATCAATTTAGGGTGGTCATTCTTGAAATCATTTCATCAGTAGACCTAAAAATGCTCACATTTCTAAAATTTTGCATAACATGGATAAAATTACTTTTCACTTTTGTACACACAATGTTTCTATTCATAAAAAATTGCATAAGTTTGATAAAAGTGATTTTCATTATTGCATGTACATTATTTTAATTCTTAAATATTTTCATATATTGGATAAAAATGCTTTGCATCTTTGGATATAGATTGTTTAAATTGTTGAAACATTGCATGAAATGGTTGCATTTGCTTTTCCTTTTTGTTCAAACAATTCTAGTATCTTACATATCTAGACATGCTAAGAAAAATTTCCTATCCCCTCCCTATGAGAGTGTTTTAGTGAAATAAGATACAAACTTGGACATTCCCAATGATCATATTTGTTCTTCTCCTAATATCTCTCCTCTTGGTGATGGAGATATTTTCATAGAAGAACCAATTAATGAGAGTTTTGATAATCCTATTTGTTTCTCTCCTCTTACCTCTCTTAGTAGACAAGACATTAATGAACCAGACAACACAAATATAGCTAATCATGACATTAATGTTTGTTCTTCTCCTAGTATTTCTCCTAGTTGTGAAGAAGATACTTTTCTATTAGAAACAAAATTAGTGAAGGTCATGAGAATATTATTTGTCCCCCTTCATCTAGAGTAATCCTTTTTGTGCAAGACATGCCAACCATTGATCTTACCCTTTTTGTGATGAAGTCATTTTAAAAGAACCAACCTATGATTGTCAAGAGCATTTGGTTTGTAGTTCTCCTAAAACCCTTCCTCCTAGGGAGGATATCATGATACAAGATAAGGATCATGTTGACAATAATAATATTTTATCCTTAGAAGAAAATGAAGAGAATCCCTTAGTCTCTCACTCGCTCAAGTATGTTAATATTATTCAACCTCAACTTGTCCTTTACCCCCCTTCAAACAAATAACAAACTCCAAACAAACCCAAACTCATCCTTTGCCTACCTACACATAATGTGTCACAAAAATTGAGTTATCATACAATTTCTCACACATTACACAAGAAACAATATACACCAACCACAACCAACCCTAACACCTTTACCTTTGCCTAATCCTATCTTTCCTCGGGATCCTCGATTAAATTCACTCATTAGGGAGTATGATCTTGTTGAACAACTAAGAAATACTCCTACTAAGATATCATTAATGGGATCTTATTCAAGCCTCCCCTCACTATCACAACATGATCCAAAATGCCAAAAAAAAAATTCCTATCCCTTCTAATGTGTAACCAAATGATATAGCAGCTATAATTCAAGGAATCAATGCTGACATTGTTTTCCACCAAAGTGAACTCCCTCCTTTGGAAGTGAAAAAACAAAATGAAGCTTTCACAATAATATCTCAATACAAACAAAAAGGGATCAAGAAAAATCTTGTAGATACTGTCTCTGCCCTTAATGTGTGTAGTGTGACCCTTCTAGATAGGCTTGGCATTGATAGATCAAACATTCAATCTGATTCTCTATATATTAGGGGATTCAACAACATCACAAAGCAACCACTCGGTGTGGTTAATTTACCTCTTACAATTGGAATAACCACATTGGAAACATCATCTCATGTTATGCCTCATGAAATTTCATATAATATTCTCTTAGGAAGACCATGGATTCATGCAATGAATGGGAAGCCTTCCACTCTTCATCGTAAAATAAAATACAATACAACAACCAAGTACACACACTTGACACTAATCTTGAGTTGTTTAGTGTCTTACAACTTGAGACAAACAAAGAGCATCATTTCAATACATTAACACCAACCACACAAGTAGAACCCATACAAAAAACAAACAAATAACAACATCTTGAGCAAATCACAAATCTCTTAAACAATGATTGGGGTTCCTTAGACTTCACATCTAAATTAATGGGAGAATACAAGATCATACACAAAGACTTCGAAAAGGGAAAAGTTTTTTTGTCAATGCAAAAATTGACAAATGCTTCACAAGCATCCACCTCAACTACTTTAGACAAAGAAGAAAACAATGAAAAAACACCCGATCCAAAAGCAATGAAAAAGATTTATTGAAAGGGTTATGAGCTTATGAACAACTTGGTTATAGTGGAACAGGATGTGGTGCTAGAGAACAAGGTATCTGTAACCCTATAGATCCTAACACACAAACAATGACTCATGGTCTTGGTTATTGTCCTTTGATAGAAATCACCAAGCCTTCACCTCACTTCAATACAATCACAAACCACCTTTCTAAACCAACCTTAACACTAGTGCATCCTAAATTTTTGGACACTAGTGGTCTTGAAAGTGATCCTTTGTAACAATCGACACAAACAAAGAAATATTTTCCTAATATCAATGTCATCTCGCAAAACACTAATGATTTAGACTTTACACACTCCTCTACAGGAGCGTACACAATCTCACAATATATAGCACCTTGTGTAGATATGAAATCTTGTACTAAGAAATATATATCTTTTTCACAAGCTAAAGGAACCTTTTCTACCTTTGATCAAGAAGGTATCTTGTTGAGATTCCTCCAAGATCACTTGATATCCCTTCTACCAAAAACTCGAAAGAAATTCTACTACAAGAATTCCTTTTGAACCTATCACAGAGTCCATGTTCATTATACTAATAAATGTAAGGCCTTGAGTAGTAAAATCCAACATCTTAGGAGCTTGGTGCTCTCCCTTATGTGGGGGCACCTAATTCCTCTAATCGATACTGTTTTTCACTCTACCCTGCATCTCATTAATCATTATAGCTCATCGGGTTAGTTAGACTTGTCTTTATATATCACTTGTCGTTATCTCTTTTGACTAGTTGTTAAACTTTCATGAACATATAAGAGCACACTTTGGATGTGGATGACATGCCTTAAGTGGACTCACATGTGACATACTCTCTTTTTCATGACATAGCTTATCAGAAACATATGACTTGGCATAGGGATTTTTGAATAAGCTCTCATGTCTTCTTCCACTTAAAGAAATTTCTCACAGTAATGGTGTTAGCAACCAATTTAAAGTTGGGGCATACATCGACACTCATATTTCATTGTGCAATTTTATTTTTCTTGTGATTCCCTATCTTGGAAACATTAGGTATAATGTTGCTTAGGATGAGACATTGCACTTGTCCTCTCTTACAAACAACATGAGACCATTTGCACTTATCCTCTCTTGGAGAAATTACACATGATGTTCCCTAAGATGATACCTTAAACAAACAAAATAAAAATCCCTTTGAAAATTCCTTACATCATTTCTACATTTCAAAAATCATTTACAAAAGTCATTTTATTTTATGGCACCTTATTAAAGTTATTAGGAGGTATAAATTTTGTATGGTTCGAGCGGAAAGCCCGACTAGTGGCATGAATTTCCCCATAGCCACTTGTGTGTGTGTGAGTACATACCTGTCATGAGTGTGTGTTTCTCACCTTATTGGATTTCTCACCCAACGGACAACCAAGAGTTCCATTGCCTCAATGTGAGTATGAATTTTGGACAAACAACCTAGATCTGATCAACAACCAGCTCAACAAATGGTCAAAGGTTGATCCAAATTTTTACTTTCATTCTTCTCTTCCTTTTAGTTATTGCCATTGTATGATCACGTATCTCCTTTTTCCGCAAATCATTCACCCTTGTCTGTGTCCTCTTGTTCTTATGTTGGTTTGACTTAAGATCTTGGATCCTGGGGGATTGCACAACTTCCTTTGATCTTTGTCATCATTGTCCATCTGCATTAGTACAATTGGACCCCTCTTGAATGACTACTTTAGTGTGAGTTTGATGCAAGTTCATCCTCTCACTAAAGTGGGGGCTAAATGTAACATAGAAAAATGTATCCCTTTGGACATTTTCACACTCATTTGGACCTCTCTTGTGGATTTTTGACCTAGTTTTTCCTAGATTGATGTTTTAATGTGGTCAAAACATTCACATTAGGTCTTGGACCCTTGTGAATCAATAAGAATTCTATAGTGTCTTGCAAAAGTGTTGTGAAGTGTTGTAACCCACTTTCACACTTTTCTAGGACCTTCCATTATAATTCACTTAAACAACCTATTTTTACCCTTTACCAAGCCTTATTTCAAAGTGTTGTAAGGATTTGTAACAAACTCTCACACTTTACTAGGCTTTTCATCAATAAATTGACCCTTTCTTATGTAAAAATGGACCCTTAATGCACTTATAGGCCTTTCTTAAGTGTTTTTCAGAAGACAATCCCATTAAGCATCATTAATTACATTTTATTTCTCGACATCCACATAAATATTTCTAAGTGAAATAAGTTTCCACCTTGGGTGACTTAGTCCCATTTGGCATAAAAATCAAATTTAATCCAAATTTTTGATAAGATATTGTCTTCTAAACCTTAAGGTTTTCCTGCGATGTGGTATTTTCAGGAAATTAGGGAAAATCATGTATAAATATGTGGTTTTCTACTCATTTTGGGTCCTCTCCTTCTATTTCCATATATCTTCTCTTCTCTTCTCAAGGAAGCTAGGGTTTTAGCATTCTAAGTCATTAAGAAAGCATTCAAGGGCAGATTCTTCAAAAATCATTGCAACAACTCAAGATCTATCATAAAGGAAAGGTCTCTAACTCCATTTTTTTATGCTTTATTTCATTATCTCTTCATTTTGGTTTAATTACCTAAAAGGGGTTTGACCAAGGCAAACCCCCATGCCCTAACATCCAACATTTATTTCTCTCTTTGTGTGATTTGCAGGTTTTGTTTACAAATTTGTTAAAGAGCAAGGTGTAAAATTTTGTCAAATTTTTTTCAAAGCTCTTCAAGGTTGTCAAATCACTAAGAGAGGCTTGGAGAACACCTATAGGAAGAATTTTGTAGTTTCAGATCCAAAAAATTACCAGGAGCAAAAGTGCAAGTTGAGGTCTACAAATTCCCCTCTCGAATATTTAGAAAAGTCAAAGTGGACACTTACCCTAGTTGTGGTGACTTAGTCCCATTGTGCAAATTTTTCAGAGATTTCTACAGATCTGAATACCCATTTGGTTGAAACAAGCTTTGGTGCAGTTTTCCAAAATTTTCCCGAAACTGGACTAACTCACCCAATTTGGCACAAGTGTCCCACTAGGCATAAAAAATAGATTTTGTAGAATTTCTGAGACATCTACAATCTTCACTCTATCCTTTCCTATTTTCCAAGTGCACTCCTTCAGTTTATCACTTTTATCTTGTTCTTTATTGCATTCAATCTATCTCTCTGCATATCACATTATTGTTATCTCATAGAATTACACCCTAGCTAAGCTGCAAAACTTAGCATTCTAGAGGAACATGGGGACTTTTCCAGGTTGTGGTTCATCTATAATGGAAAAGAACCTCTAGAGAAGGCCAACTTCCTAGCTGGCTATATTACCAAATCTATTGATCTTTTTAAGGAAAAGGGAGAAGGATAACTGAAAAATGAATAAAACTATAAGTATAAAATGAAGTGACACACCAAACCTAAAGGGAGACAATGAAACTCAACTCTACACTCGGTTCTAACCTGACATAGATTTAGTTTACACAACTTTTTACTACAATGTTCATGCATAAATGTTTTGCTAGAAGATGAAATACTTTATCTTGTAGAAGGAAGAAAACTTCATAGTAAGCAAGTGAGTGTATTTAACTGACAATATTTAACTGACACAATCAACTACCTGAATGAACATGTTAATTACAGAAAAAGGTACAAGGCATGAGAAAAAACTAATATGAAACTAAGAACATTTACAAGATAGTTTGATCAATCACGAGTATACACTAAACTGTAAGAACAAGATAGTAAGGAATAAAATCCAAAAATGAGTAACATAAATTGAATTCAATATCTCCAAGAGTTACAAAAGATGCAAAAACTGTGCCAAAGGACCATCAAAGTCACTATGTCAAAAGTTATATAATCAGAACTAACTCAATAACGAGTTACAAAAATGACTAATACAAAGCTTCAAGTTGTTCCACCAAAAAGGGAACTAGAAGCATCTTGGGTCAGATGCAACCATAATTCCTAAAATCTAGCTCCTATATCTCATCCAAAAGAGCTCCAAATGGGTGAATAATTCAAGCTTGACCTTGTCAAACCATAAAAGCATCTCGAAAATGCTCCAAGGTGAGTCAACATGCCTAAAATTTCTCTAAATGCTTCAAAATAAAAATAAACAATCCTAGATGCTCTCCTCATGTTTGCCAACTGAAATCAACCTTCCCATATCTTTGGCATGGAAATAAATACAAATATATCATCCATCCACTCATGACTTGGTCATATAAACACATGTCTCTATTTTTTTCTTTCGCATCCAAAAGATAATGACTTAACTCAAATGATTTATAAATCATCATTTCAATTTAATGATTTACAATATAAATCAAATTCAAAAGTGAAATACATCTATGCACTCGGTTAGAGACATTAGCAAAAGATTTGGCTAAGTCAAAATACATATTAAAGTCTAAGATAAAAAGCAAAGGCATAAACAAGTTACAAGACATATAGTCTTGACCCACGGGCATATTAGTTGGCATTGATTTTTTTTTTGCTAAATCATTTGATAAAAATGCCACTAAGGCATGGGTTGACTAGGGTTATGAGAACCCTAAAACAAAAGAAGAAAAATTATCTTTCACTTCATTTCACAAAGCTTCTTGAGAAGCTTGGTGCTGCCATGCCTGGGTAGGGTTTTGAGCCTATCCTTCACCATTTGAGCTGCTTTGAGGGATTTCAATGGAGATTTTGAAAGAAATGCAAGGAGGGTAAGTATTCTGGAACAAAAATTTGACAGTTTGATTTTTTCCTTCTTTCTGTTTATGAAATATCTCAACCTCTCTATTTGCGGCTTTGACTGATTTTTTAATGTATCTCTTATCTGAAACCGTCGATGCTTTCTCCCTGATTGAGATCTCCATTATTGAGCTCAGATCTAAAGCTTTGAAGCTTCTCCTATGATGGGAAACTTGAACAAAACCTACAATTTTTTATTTATTTCTTTCTACAGGAAAACCTAGTATGATTCATTATCTTTGGATTTTTGTATTTATCATTATTTTTGTTGTTAAAAACTCATAATGAGTTCATTATTCTGTGAAATATCTTTTGAGAATTTTTGTATATTATGGGCCACCATTGGAAATCTTTTGGGCTTAAGCTTTTGGATAAAAATTATAAGAGAAACCCGCAGCCATGTATGTATCTCTCAATAGTAAAGACCTCCTTTGTTTTTTCCTTAAAATTTTCAAGATGAAAATCTCAAGCTACATCCATTGTCTCTTTTGAAGTATTCTTTTTCCATGTAGCTTTGTGGCAAGGTTTGGAAAATAAAATAAAGAGAACTTTCACTCCTCTGGTTTGGTTTTTGTGAACTCGATTTTCACATTTTCCTAGGTTCACTCTTAGATTCACCATTGAAAGATTTTGGCTTAACCTTTGCATGCACTCTGTACTCTCTTTTCATGGCCATTTGCTTGTGACTAAATTATGGAAAAAACTCTCTAGTATATTATATTCTGTAGCAAACCCCAAGTGGGTTAGGGTTCAATTCTCTCATTTTTTCCTTTTTTCTCATCATGCATATATGTCCCCATTATGTTCTCTTCTATATCAAAGATATCTATAGAGACTGTGAGTATTAATTTGATGTGAACCATAGAATGAAGATATGATCATTTCCCTTAGTGAAGAATTTTATGTCTTTCCAATCTTTGTATGAGATTTGTATCTTCTTGTAAATGTGTTGCTCTATTGACTCATTATCTCCATACTAGCATGACTATTTTACTCAAAGATTGACAAAATACAAATAAGAATCTTCTATTATTTCTTTGTGCCTTGTCTTCATTCTTGTGAGGATGTTATCTATTCCTATGGCTCTAAACATTGCTCTTGTAGCTTTTTTTCATTGCTTCAATTCAGAAAATGAAAAATGTCTACATTTATTATGTTACTCATTTTCCAGTAGATCGTAGCTTACTTTACATTTTGATAAAATGAATGAAGCATTGTCTATCTCTTACAACAATAAAGTTGAATATGAATGTTCCACTATAAAGATAGATCTACCTTTTATCTCTTAGATCATAATGAATACTACTTGAGGATTATGGGCATAAGGAAAGCTGCCCCTGTTACTCTATTTATTATTTTTCATATTATGGCAGTCCTGAATTATATTTTTTCCCCAAATGATCATCCTCCTTGAATAACTGGAAGATTTTTATAACGGAATGTTTTGATTATCTTTGGATGCTGACTCCATTGAAGCTTAGATCACTGCCCCCCTTGTATTTTCAATGCAATTTGAAAATGAAATTAACTTGTAGCACTGATGTTATTCATACTTTGTATACCATTGTCATGAGCTGGGATCAACCCTTATGGGAGCCACATTTTCCACCACTCATGTTGTAATCATATGAAATATTAACAAAATTTGACCTGTATCTGCACATGAAGAAAACAAGTTAGAAAAAAATGTGTACAGCTTAGGTGTGTTTGATAACTTCAATGGTTTTATAGGACACCTAAAGTATACATAGCTTATTTAATGCACATGTAGATGAATTTATACATGCATAGGTGAATGTTCATATAATGTTTTGTATCTTTCATTTATTAGAGCATTAATCTAGCGCCATTGCTATTGCCAGATGTAGGAACTAGGAGCGAAATGGAGCTAGGAAGGACACAAGCAGTATGGGACAACAACAACGCAAGGAAACATACCATGAACCAGTCATTCTCAGGTAATGACTGGTTTCCTTTCTTATATGCACATTTTTTTTTCACTTATTCATGTATATTCTTTTATTTATTTGTATTTAATAAGTAAATTCAATCTCATGGCTTGTGTGAGATAATGTACATTTCTAAATTCAATAGATATTACTACTCTATTCAGAAAAGATTTGTGTAAATCCTTCTTCTATTACATGCACTTGTATGAATGCAATAGTTTGGAAAAATTTAATCTTTTTGGATTATTTTATTTATGCACTTAAATGTAATAAAGGAAAGATAAAAATGTACCCTTCTCCTAGTCTAAAATCAAATCCACAAGCTCTACCAGATTGAGCTATAAGTGAAAATATGGTAACAATTATATTTGTCTTTTCAAAGTTTACACTTGGTGGTGAACCCCTCCTATCCATTTTCATCCCCAAGAACTCCCCCTTTGATATATTTTAATCCCCTTTGCATTAAATTCTCAAGGGTTTGTTCTTGAATGTAACCTAGATCTTTGTCCCTTCACCTTTAGGTGCAAAACCCTAAAATATAATGAGGGTGACATTTTTTGTATATGGCTAATTAGTTTGTCTTGTAGGTGTTGTCATTGATGGCAACCAAAGTCATGCAACTCTAGTCTTTCATCTGATTGAGAAACACTATTATTGGCTCCTACTGGAAGAACAAATCAAAGAACAAGAGATCTGATTAAAGGCATAAAAGTTGGTCTAATCATCCCACCGGATAGGTATTTTAGGTTATGAATCTTTGAGGAAGGTTTGCATAGGCTTGCAGTATCTCAGTTTTGATGTGCACTCATTGGTAAGAAATCTAGGTGGTATGAAGCTTTAATCTATCAAATATCTATACTAGAAGGTCGACTCGACAAAGATGGAATTCGTGGATATATAGGATGAAATTAATTATAAGTCTCAATATTAGATTAAGTGTTTTTTGGGTCCTCTGTTGGTTTTAATTGACTTTGGAGGATGTGCATAAATATTTTATGGTGGATCTGGCCGACAAGTTAAAATATCTTAATTCCATATGAAGTCGATTGTTGGATCAATTAATCTTGATCACATATATATATATATGAGTTTTTTTTTGTCATTCAAAGTGTGGAATATGCATGTATGTATAGTAGAAGTGGTTCGGATATAAAGAAGTGTGAAGAGCAGTAAAGAGTAGAGCAGGACAAAGAAAAGTGGAAAATCAGAGAGAAAATCTAGAATAAGTTTCAGGAGCTTAACTGGAATTGTTACCTAGCATTGTTAGATGCTATCATCTCAATTCACCCCTTTTAGATGGTTTTAATATAAATTTTGTAGGCAGTAAGCCTTTATCTTTTGAGAAGTGAGCTCTAGGCAGTGTGCCTGAATGCAAGTGCATTCCCTCTTTAAATACTATACTTTGAGTACTTAAACTGTGGACTAATCTCCACCGTGGTTTTTCCCCTAACAAGGTCTCCACATAAAAAATCTGTGTGTCATGATGCTATGGATGTTTACTTTCAATGCATGCATTTTTTATTTAATACAATGATGAAATGCTTTCATGTTTTGAATGGATGAAGTTTGAATATTATCGAACATTGATTCCCCCCCCCCCCCCCCTTCTTAGTGTTTCCTTGAGTCCAACAATTGGTCAGAGAAAGTTCCTCTGAAGAAAGTTTTGCAGCTTGAGGCGGATCTTGGAATGTAATGGAATCTGGAAGTCTTCAACAATAGATTATGGTAGCTCTTTATGACCTTGATTAGTCTAAAGTAGAAGTTCAAGAATTGAAAAAAAATCTTAGAGATGCTGAGAAATTCATTCAGTCATTGAAGGATCAAATAATCAAATCTAGGTTGAAGAGAAAGTATCTCTATGATCAGATACAGTAGAAGGAAAATGAAGATATGGATAATACCCACCTGAATCAAACTTTGAAGGAGATAACTAAGGAATGTGAAAATATTTCTAGATATGATACCAACTTGAAACATGAGATGGAATCTATGATGATGAAGATGACTAAAGAGATAGAGGAAAGGAAGAAAAGTGAAGAAAATATTGCTCAGACCCTGAAAGAGAAATCTGATGAATGTAACACAATAAGTGGACAACTTACTCAATTGGAAAGTGAATTACAAAGAACCAGAAACAATGAAGAAGAACTTGGTAAGTAGATTAATACTCTTAGGAATGATCTTGTCATTTCAAATGAATACAAAGAAAAGTTTAAAATTAGTTCACTAAAGCTTGATGAGCTAACTCAAGGACAAAAGAGTGGAAATGATAAGAGAGGTCTTGGATATGAAAAAGGAGAAAATTACAGATCAACACAAAAGAGTTTCAAACATAACAAAAATGGAAAATATTTGGTAAGACAACCTAATGCACAAAAATTCAATGGGTATTGTTTTGCATGTAATAAGTTTGGTGATATGGTTGCTTAGTGTAGAAGTAATTTGAGGTTAAAAGACTCATAATTCTCATGTTTTAATTGCAAGAAGCATGGTCATAAATCAATTGAATGCATAAATATGTCAAGTCACTCTATTGTTAGGAGAAATATTGAATGTTATGCATGTGGGAAGTTAGGGCATATTGCTAACCAATGGAATGAAGAAAGAAGCATTATGTGCTATAACTACAACACCTACGGTCATATTGCCAGATTATATAGAAACAAGAACACAAATAGAAGAGGTTTGGTATACAGAGAGAAGAAAATAGAGAAAAATGGAAAAGAAAAAGAAAAGATAACTATAGATGATATCAAAGATCAGACGAAGAAGACATGGGTAAAGAAAAGTGATTCTGATGCTAGAAATGGCTCTATACTGGAACCTGATTTCGGTAATTCTTTCGGTAATTAATTTGAGGCCATTGGCCTCGGGGGATATTTTCAATAAAATATTTCCTCCCCTATCTATAGATGGTACCAGAATGAGGAAAATAATCATAATGGTGCACTCTTAGTATACAAAAGTTTTGATGTCTTTAGAAAAAGAAATTCAGCAAATTTGTTGGTCCGCAAAAGATTTTTTCTATCGTCACCTGAGAAAATAGAGTCACCAAAAATTTAGGGCAAGTGCATTTATTGCAAATGTGCATGTTATAAAAGGTCAAGTTCCAAGCTGCTATTTGTCACTTTGCATCATCGAAGGGAAGAAGGAGAGCACTCAACAAGTGGTTTTCAAAGCAAAACAAAATTGAATTCATCAGCAAATCTATCAGGTACTTCACTCTCGAATTCATCATATAATTCAGTGTGTAGTTGTGAACCCTAATAAAGTGAGAAAGAATGGAGAAAATAAAAGGTTCAATCACATTGGATGAGTACAACAGTGCAAAAATCAGATCTATGAGGAATCTATTGCTTCCTGATGAATTAAAACAATTGAATGAAGCCAAACATGGAAATTTGGATATGTGGAATGAGTTTCCATACTTTGAAGATGCATAATTCGTAAAATTCTTGTTGAATAGATTGCATGATGATGTGTTAACTCTGGACAAACCCTGCATAATCTCAAAAGAAGTAATTGAGAAATTAACTAGATTTTGCAAATTTGGTGATATTCCTAGGAAGAAATCTATCCGGAACAAGGAGGTTGAAACCCTAGCTGGGATAATCAGAGATCAAAGAGCTCTGCTAATAGCAACAATCAAAGATCCCATCACGCATGGCATAACCTATTAAATATTCTATTGTAATCAGTAAGGGGCTACATCAGTTGGCACATTATATATTGCTCATAAAATGATAATTGAAGGTCGAGACTTTGACCTATGTGGTTTATTGAAAGATCAGATGATGGAGAACGTCCAATTTAAAAAAGAGTCAAGGTATCCATTCAAGTTTGGCACTCTAATTATATGTTTGTTTATGTACTTTTTGAATTCATTGCCAAAAATCGACAGTGTAGCATGGACATCAAACAAACCAATATGTACCCAAATTTACTCTTACTCTAAGAGTGTATCTAATTGGGATTCATAATTTGAACTTTTTTGTAAGTATGTGCTTGTGAAATGTGGATCAGTCATTATTTCCCCTCTGATAAGGACAATGGAAATTGGTTCCTCTTTCGGTAGCATTGATAGAGGACAAAAAAGGGGTCAAGAGATTATTGAATGCAACCCACTGGAAAACAAGGTTCCCAAGATTGAGGGAAAAGGAAAAGAGAAGGAAGTTGTGGACAGTCTAGATGAAGAATCTAATGAAGAGCTTAAGAATCAACTGGAAAATTACTCTGATGTTGAAAAAAGTAACGAGGAAGAAGAATATTTTTCAAGAGAAAAACTTTAGCAACTTATCCAAAATGCAGGTGGTATGTAGAGGATTGCAAGGTTATGTTCAGCCAGACCATCTTATGATCAAAATTTAATTATGGAAGTTCTAAATGATCATTTTGAGCATTGCAAGATAATATTGGAAAGTCTAAAATATATTCTACTTGAAGAAATGATTGAGTGTAGCAGAGAATCAATGGGCTTTGAATACAAAGGCAGAGAAGAAGGTGTAATTATCTCTCACCTAAAGGAACAATTCAGACTATCCCTTGCTAAGCTTAAAAATAAAATTAATGAGTTAAGGAGGTGTATTGACTCAGCCACAAAATACACAACTATTGTGTTCATTGGCCTCATGCAGATATCAATTACAAGGAGAATTTGGATTAGATTGAGACAGAACTAAATGACATTGGCAAAAAAATTGATATGTCTCAGGATTCGGATGGCATTCTTAGAAGGAGAATCTAGGAATTACAGACAACTCAAATAAAAATTCAACTGTGCAAGAATGTTCTTGTGGAAACCTTTTGGAAGGTAAAATATTTAGTCAAGTGCAAACTGGAGCAGTTAATGGAAATTCTAAAAAATGTTGAAAAGTTGGAAGATGCAATCATAATTCCTGAATCTCTCATTGAGATTATCAACAAAAATTCCAAGAACAACAACTTGATTATCAACATTGGAATTTAAATTAATAGTTGGGATAAGTTTTTTCTGGAAGTGAAGAAAAACAACAAGCTAATTTCCTAAAGATAAGCAGTAAAGTGTTTCCAAGTTTTGCAATTTTGTTTACAGAAGAAGAACTATAAGCATATATATGCCATATTTCCTAAAGAATTGATGATTTTGAACACATGTTTTGTCACTTTTTGGAATATGGAATCCCCAATTTGTCATTGATGTCAAAGAGGGAGAGAACACAATGAAAAATTCCTTATAAGGGGAGAGAATACCTTATAAAACTTAGGGGGAGAAAGTGCAACAAGCAGTTTGGAAGTATATCTATGGTGATTCCGACATTTATTCATGTTTTGCTAAGTGTTTCCATCAATGCCAAAGGGGGATATTGTTTTCATATGGCTAAGTAGTTTGTATTGTAGGTGTTGTCATTGATGGCAACCCAAGTCATGCAACTCTAGTCTTGCATATGATTGAGAAGCATTATTATTGGATCCTACCGGTAGAATAGAGAAAATAGCAAGAGATCCAATTAAAGGCATAAAATTTGTTCTAATCATCCCACTGGACAAGTATTTTGGGTTATGAATCTTTGAGGAAGGTTTGCATAAGCTTGCAGTATCTTAATTTTGATGTGCACTCACTAGTAAGCAATCTTGGTGGTATGGAGCACTAATTTGTCAAATATCTATACTAGAAGGTCAACTCGACAAAGATGGAATTCACAGATATATAGGATGAAATTAATTATAAGTCTCAATATTATATTAAGTGTTGTTTGGGTCCTCTCTTGGTCTTAACCAACTTTGGAGGTTGCGCAAAAATATTTTATGGTGGATCTGGCCAACAAGTTAAAATATCTTAATACCATATGAAGTCGACTATTGGATCAATCAATCTTGATTGTGGATATATATATGAGTTTGGTTTTTTCATTCAAAGTTTGGAATATGCATGTGTGCGTGATAGAAGTGGTATTCGGATATAAAGAAGTGTGAAGAGTAGTTTAAAGAGTAGAGCAAGGCAAAGTGAAGTGGAAAATCAGAGAGCAGATCTAGAATAAGTTTCATGAGCTTCACTGGAACTGTTACTTGGCATTGTCAGATGCTATCATCTAAGTTCACCTCTTTTAGATGGTTTTAATCTGATTTTTGTAGGTAGTAAGCCTTTATCTTTTGAGCAGTGAGCTCTACGCGGTGTGCTTGAATGCAAGTGCATTCTCTCTTTAAATACTATACTTTGAGTACTCAAATTGTGGACTAATCTCTATCGTGTTTTTTCCCCTAACAGGGTTTCCATGAAAAAAAATTGTGTATCATGATGTTATGGATGTTTACTTTCAATGCATATGTATATTTTCTTTAATACAATGATGAAATGCTTTCATGTTTTGAATGGATGAAGTTTGAATATTATCGAACACTTATTCACCCCCCCTCTTAGTGTTCCCTTGGGTCCAACAAAAAAAATATTCATTACAATTGTAAAGTCTTGGTATGCTTAACACTTTCTTTCTTGGCTTGATATCATGTAGGCTTATATGAGATAATGATTTTAAAGCTTGTTTATATAGTCAATCCACTCAAATGACTTTTTATTAGATCCCCAAGGCTGACATAGAAGAAATTTGAACTTAAAATCAAATTTTCCCACTTAAAACCTTGATAATAGGCCAAATGGGACTCATTCGCCAACCTAGGGGAATCAGTCCCACCTATATGGGACTCATTTGTCCAAAGTGGCAAATAGGTCCCACAGGGCCTATGTTGAGTGCTAAAGTGTCAGGGAGTTTGTAAATTAATTTTATATGTTGATCTTGTTGGGTTTTTTATTGAAATATGCTTGGGATGCATAATATAGGGTGATAGGAGCTTATTAATGATGGTATTAAGGTCATAATTATAAGAGGGCCCAAAATTCAATGTGAAAGTGTAAATAAATACATTTTACAACACCAAATTAAGGAAAAAATAGGTCTATTTAGATTAGAAGGGCCCTAAATCCCATGTGAATGTGTAAAACACATTACAACACTAGATTAGGTCCATTTTAGTTTATAAGCCTCCTAAATTTAATGTGAAGGTGTAAATAAATACACTTTACAACATTAAATGAGGGAAAAGTTAAGTTGTTTAGCTTAAACGGGACCTATACCTAATGTGGATGTGTAAAACACATCACAACACTAGATCAAGGAAATATCAAGTCCAATCGATCATTAATTATTCCCCAAATTAGGCAAGGAAAAGGCATACCATTTTTTCATCATTACAGTAAAAAATCTCAAGAATATGAACTTCAAGATTTATTTTATGCATGAAAACTCCTACACTATCAAAAATCACATGGCCAACCTCGGGAAAATCAAATAAATCTATAGTTTCCATCAAATTTGGTGCAAAAATATTAAAACTTTGGGGATTTCGAGAAAGTGAAACCATAGAGGAGGATATTAATTTATGGTTGTATAAAGATAATGAAGAACAAACACCTTCATTCCATACTAATATATGTAAAAATACTTAAACATTTTTTTAAAACATATAATAAAAAGGAAAATAACTTGGTTTATATGAGAAAGGTATTCTTAAGCCCATTCTTCCTTAAAGTAGTCCTAGTCTTCAAGGGATTTATTAAGGATCTCCTAAGACTATGCCTTAACATATTAAATTAATAATCATAGAAGTGGCTTTAAAGCCTTCCTCATTGTTGGGTGATCCCACAATAGTGGGTTACACTTTTTGGCCAAACTTGACATTGAAATGAAAATTTTTAACTATATCTTCATTTTTTGACACTATAGTTGCTAAACCACGAGAAATTTGAAGATGATGCAAACTAGTGATTTTTGACATTTTTTCTATAGATTAAATATATTTTTAAAAAAAATTGGAATCAAACTACATTTCTTTTTCCATCTCCTTCATTAACTAGTTTTTAATAGTAAACAACATTTTTAAAAAGTGATGTTTATTGTGTAGCACATAAATTTTTTTCTATGAAGGATAAAATTCTATTTTTTTCAAATTTATATTTGTAACTATGATATCTACCTCCTTTATTTGGTTTTATAGTGTTTTACTGAATGCATTTTTCTTAGTTAAGTTTTGAGGTCAAACCAATTACAATTTAGACATAGGTTTACTGTGTAGCGCATAATTTTTTTTGTATGTATCAAATTTTTTGTTGGATCAAGGACACCAATACCAATAACATAGATATTTTTCAGATTGTTTTTGGTAATCTAATATTTTTCAACTTGTGGAGAATAGAGAGATTGATTTTTGATGAAAAACCTACATTCTCAAGAAATAAAAATTAAATGCAAATATCAAATTAAATATATTTAAAATTATACTTTTTGGGAAGCTTATAATAAGGACTACATACTTACAAAACATAAATTTTAAATGAGTTCATTTGATCCCACAAAAGGTAAATCAAAAGTGGGTTTTTTATTAGCATTTTGATAGGTGTAGAGGAGACTCCATTATAGGCATGGTTTAAAACTAGCAGTGTTTTATTCAAGGGGGTTTGATCTAAGGGGTTTGATCTAACCATATTCAATTAAAATCCTTTAAATGAAACCTTTCAAGGCTTAAATCATTATATTTTCTAAAAACATGTGATTTCAACAAAAATCAGGATGTACTAAAAAGTGCAACCCATCACTGTGGCAACACCATGTATAGATCACTAATGGAGACTCACAAAGACTCTTTCTACCACATGAAAAAATTATTATACAAGATATACATATTTCCACCACTTCATCCCATCCAACCACTTCATTTAATTTACCTATTGACCTTCCAAATTTCCATCATGAACTCATTGATTGGGACCAAGAAGGTCCTTTGCCTCTTGATATATTTCAAAATGATAAGGCTCGTTTAGAAATAATCAAACTCCATGAAAATATACATATGGGAGATCAAAAATTATGGGTTGATGTTAAATTAAACATTATTTCCTATTTTGAGGAGAATTTGAAAGTTCCTTAGAAAATTTAAAATTAAATCATAAATAAAAATTTCCCTAGTAAAAATCTCCACAAGGCACTATTAGACATAAAAAAGTAAAACTAAAGAACAATTATTTTGGTGATAAAATTTCAAAGGTAATAAAGGATTAGAAACTCAACATTCTCTTAAAAATTCCTCAACAATAGGAATGATTATTTGAAGACACATAAGAAATTAACTTGGGCATATAATAGGAGCAAACGATCATCCATGAGACATATTTCCTTACACTTTAAAGAAATAGACCTTGGAATCCATTCTACAAAATAAATCTATAAAATTTACACATGGTGTTATACAAATATATTTAGATTAGATTGAGAGATAGAGAGAGATAAAGATAGAGATAGAGATAGAGATAGAGACAAAGATAGAGACATAGACAAAGATAGAGATAGAGATAGAGACAGAGAGAGAGACATAGACAAAGATAGAGATAGAGATAGAGATAGAGATAGAGAAAGAGATAAAGAAAGATAGAGATATATGGAGGGAGATAGTGACAAAGGGAGAGAGAGACAAAGACAAATGTATAGAGAGAATGATAAAGATAGAAAGAGTCAAAGACACAAAGAGATAGAGAGAGAGATAGAAAAACATATAGAAAAAAAGAGAGGTAGATAGGTAGAGAGAGGTATGTAGAGAGGGAAGAGGGAAAGATATGGAGATTAATAGGTAGGGAGGGAGGGAGATAGGGAGGGAGACAAAGAGATATATAGATAGACAAACACAAAGACACATACATAGATATAGAGGTAGAGAGATACAAAGATAGAGACAAAGAGACATAGAGAGAGAGAGAGATAAGGTAGAGAGAGGTATGCAAAGAGGGGGAGGGAGAGGTAGGTAAATAGAGAGGTGTGATACCACAATAGTGGTTTATAATTTTTGGCCAAACTAGATATTGAAATTATTATTTTTAACTAAATCTTCACATCCGAGCACCTATAGCGTCTAAACCGTGAGGAATTCGAAGATGATGCAAACTAGAGTCTCGTCACATTTTGTCTGTAGATTCTAAAAATATTTTTTTCAATTTTTTTTGAATCAAATTGCTTTTCTTTTTCGATCTCCCATGAAAACTAGTTTTTTTCAGAAAACAACATTTTTAAAAAGTGACACACACCGTATAATGCCTAATTTTTTTTCCATGAAGGATAAAACTCTAATTCTTTTGAATTTAGATTTTTAACTCTGATATCTAGTGCTTCCACTTGGTTAGATAGTTTTTTATTGAATATTTTTTCTTTAATCAAGTTTAAAAGTCAAACCAATTATAATTCAGACATAAGGCGACCGTATAATGCGTAACTTTTTTTGTATATATCGAAATTATTTTTTTTTGTTGGATCAAGGACTTGAATATCTGGTGCACTCATATTTTTCATTTTTTTTTTATAATCTGCTATTTTTCCACATATGCAGAACATAGACCTTTAGTTTGGGTGAAAAACCTATGTTTAATAAAACTAAAAAAACAAATACATAATAAAACCAAAAAATATCAAAATTATATTAGTTCGATGGCTCATTTTGAGGACTACCTAATTCCAGTTGGGTTTGTCAAGATTCTGCCATTTTCATGTTGAAACTGATCTTCGAAGTGAAAAAATCTGGAGTCTTTTTATGTCAGAGGGTGGGAAGGTGGGAAAAGGGGGGTTCAAGCGAACCTAAGGGGTTTGCTCGAACCGGGGTTTGAGTGAACCCCCTTTCCACAATGTGGAAACATAGGTTCTACATGTAAAGGGGTTCACTCGAACCCTGGTTCGAGCGAACCCCTTTGGGGTTCGTTCAAACCTTGAGTTCGCTCGAACCCCTCAAAAAAATTTTTTTTGGATGGGTGATTTTTTTGGATGTTTTCCTTCCTTACTCGAATTATAAACCACTATTGTGGCTTCATCGAGAGAGGGAGAGTAGAGAGGGAGAGATATAGAGATTTATCTAAAGGGAGAGAGATAGAGAGAGTGTATGTGTGTGTGAGAGGGATATAGATAAAGAAGACAGAGATAGAGAGTTCTAAGTAGGGATTTAGATAAAATGAATGAGGGAAGGAGGCAGAGGTAGACATATAGGTCTAGAGCTTGGGGAGAGGTAGAGAAAGCAAGAGAGATATACCTCTAGAGAGAGAAAATACATAGAGAAAAAGAGAGAGAGAGAAAGACATACATAGAGAGAGATACATACATAATATAGAGTCTATAGTGAGAGATAGAGATGACGATAGACAAAGATAGAGACAAAGAGAGATAGAGATATTGATAGATAGATAGATAGATAGATAGATAACTAGAAAAATAGATAGATAGACATGAGATAAAAAAATAAATATAAAGATAAAGGGAGGTGTATAGAGTGAGATAGAGAGACAAAGAGAGGCTAAGAGAGAAAGAGATATAGAGATATAGAGACAAATATATACCAAGATAGAGAGATAAAGAGAGACAAACATAGCGATAAAAATAGAGATAGAGATAAATAGAGAGGGATATAGATGTAAAAGTATAGAGATAGAGATAGAGATAGAGATAGAGATAGAGATGGAGATGGAGATGGATATGGAGATGGAGATGGAGATGGAGATGGAGATAGAGATAGAGATAGAGATAGAGACAGAGATAGAGACAAAGACAGAGACAAAGAAAGAGACAGAGAAAGAGATAGAGAAAGAGACAGAGACAGAGACAAAGATAGAGATAGAGATAGAGATGGAGATAGAGATAGAGATAATGATAGAGACAAAGACAAATATAGAGATAGCAATAGAGATCTAGAGATAAAAATATACATAGAGATAGAGATTGAGAGATAAAAATAGATAAAGAGAGAGATGGATTTCCAAGACAATAAAATATAGGTTTCAAAGGTTTCAAAGTATAAGGAATTACTTCATTTTTATTGATATAGTGATGGGCTATAAAAATAGATTTGAGCACTTGGTTTGATAGGTTTCAAAGTTGGCATAGTATTTTTTACTTCCAATAGTGGTCAAACCCTTGTCCTTAACCATTGATCTAGGGGATTCAATGATTGGATTAAGGTTTGATTTGAGCATAATAAAATAATCTCTTATCATATGATCAATATTTCGACACTTGAAATATATAACTTAGGTAGATTTATTCATAGTTAGCTTTTGCATATGGTAAAGGAACTTTAATTAAATATACAATAATTATTTATAACTAGAGGTGATGTATACATCAACATAGAATTGCTCATGTAGATGAGTAGATTATTTACTCAAGGAAAGATTAGAATGAACAAGATTGAGAGAAAATCCTAAATGAATACTTTAATCGACATTGTTCTAAAACCTTAAAGCTGTGGGTCCAATGGGATACCACCAAAAAATTGTTACATGTGAATCAATAGCTAGAATGATTCAAAAGAATGTTGACTTATTGCAACTCAAATAAAAATAGAAAAAAACCTTGGTGATGTTTGAATGTCTACAAGTTTGATGTCATGAGACTCTCAAGAATATTTAATTGATGTTATAATGATTGACCTAAAGAAATATGTTCAATATAAGTAGCTAAACAATATTTGATGTTAACATAAAAACTCAAAAATATCAAACTATAGATAACAAACACCTACATCCTAAAAACAAATTCATAATCATTAGGTTATCATAAATTTAGGGGATACATTTTCTCTCTTAAACATTATATTATATATCATATACAACCAAAATTATAAAAAAGAAGAAGCAATAACCACATTTAAAGAATTCATCTACCATGAAGATAATGCTAGTATACAAGTTACTCTATGAAACCTAAAATGACCCACTAAAAATATTCAAGACAAGAAAGAAAGATCAATTTGAAAATGTTAAAACTATAAAATCCAAAATCATGGTGTTTTGTAACAAAAAAAAAAATTACTTTATTATAAAGGGAACATTATGAAAGAATTAACAAAGTACAAATATGGATTGTCTTGAATAAAAAATTCAATTGAGAAACTTGTAAGAGGAAGAAAACTTTGGGATGTTTAGGAACACTTTATGGTTTTTAAAGTAGAATTAAAGAGGTGGAGTTATAGGACTAAAAAGCTATTTGGATTCTATTTGAGTTATCAATAATTCTAGTAGTGCTAGATACTAATGAAAATTATCGACTAGCAACACTTTACACTAAAAATGTAAGTAAATGGAGATAATCCATAAATACACAATCATAAGAAAATTCAAACTAAAAACCACGAAGATATCTAAAAAATAAACAAATGGAGGAAAATAAATGGTCCAAGGTTGTCACCAATGAAGTCTTGAAATGAGAGAAAGAAGTCTTGGATGAAAAAAAATATCAAGTGGATGAGCAAATGAAGTATTCAATTAAGTTTGTCACCAAGGAAATCTCGAACAGGAAAGAGAAGTCTTGAATGAATCAAAACATTCACATTCCAACACGAAAGAAAATTTATGACCACACCTTGGACAATTATTAGTTGAAAGGGGGTGAATTTTGGGTTGCACTCCACTACCAAATGTCCATTCATTACCAGCATATGATGTTGGGAAATTATAGAATTTGGAACTCAGTTTTCCTCGTTGCTTTGAATCCTAGAACCTATTTTCCATGCGACATTGATGATTATAGCATTTAAAATTCTTTCTTGCAAGCCTAGAATTTATTACTAACCATCTTTCTCACACAAAAATTCTATGACAGTTGTAAAATTTCGTTTGGAAAATATTTTTTTGTTAATTGCTTAATTTAAGTTAATTAACTAGTACTTGTATCAGGAGGGATGCAATGGTTACATCGATAGAAAATTATAAAATTTGTAATGAACAACATAATATATCATAGTTTCCATACTACGACAATTTTTGTGACTGATTGTTCATCGTAGACAATAATATTAAAACCCATGTTCACATCATAGTCCCTGGTTTTTGGGTGTAAAATTTTCATCTTTTATAATAGAAATTGAAGTCTTTATTTAAAAAATTTAAAAATTGTATAGTGATCAAATGATGAAGAGAAAAAAGGTATCCTCATATCACAGTCATGTTGTCTTCACCCTTCCACAAGTAGGATATCAAATTTACAAAAAAAAACTTCTCTTTGGATGGTATAATTTCAGCTCATTTAGCATGAGAAAATCCTAGTGTTTTTAATGTCCATCAATGTTGCACTATGTGTGTAAATGTTGCAAGTGTAGGAAATTTCTTTCAATATTAGATTCATGTTTAGAATAGGAAAAGGGGTTGGTCATTGGTATAACATTTATAGAGGATGAGCCATTCAAAAATCCTTCTAGATTAAGTATTTCAACTAAGAATAAAAACATCTAAATTAAACTTTTAGAATATAATCAGAAGATAAATAAATCAAGTGGAAGACATTTTTTAAACCTCAGTAAGTTAAAAGTTTATTTCCAAGTGGGGGCAAGGAATATTTCAACTGCCTGGACATACATAGCTAGTAATTTTTGTAGTAGTGTAGGAGAAGGAGATAATAAGATGAAAGGGGTATAGGGATACTTTTACATATAATTCAAAGCTTTTATTTCTTCTTCAAAATGGCTATCGATTCTGAGAGGATGCTGGGAAGGTTGTAGAGAGTGGCTTCACACCTGAAAATATGATCATTTGGTTGAAGGCTTCTAAAGCCTTGTAAACAAAACCATTTTGTGCCTATCCTACAATCGTGGAATTTTACGAGGCCACATTTCTTTAAGCCATTTTTTCGAACAATAAAAGTGCCTTCTCTATGCTTTCACTTTTTGCATACATGTCTACCAAAGAAGTAGAAACTACAACATCTGATAAAATTCCTCTAACCTTTATGCTTTGATGGATGCTAATATGCTGCTCCAAAGCTCTCAATTTGGTGCAAGATGGGAGGATGGCGATAAAGGTTGTAGACGTTGGCTTCACCCTTACCAATTGTTTGAAATGAATGTTTCTGAAGCCTTTTCAAAAAATCCATTTTCTGCATATCTTGCAATCATGCAATTTGATTGAAATCACATTTCTCAAGGCTTTGGGTTAAACAACTCATGAGCCTTATGTTGGGTATTTTGAAACCCAATGGTTTCTTTATTCTTGACTATTTTTATCATGCCTTTTGGTTTTCCTTCTTGAAGGATCTTTTCCTTGAATGACTATTAGAGAAATCGTATATTGTTTTGGGTGTATGGAGTATGACTATTATTATTCAACTATTGCTATCTTATGTACTGTGAATAAACAAAGATTAATAAAATAGAGATTCCCTTGCCTCAAAAGTGGATGTAGTCATTTGGTGAACCACTATAAAATTCAGAGTTCTTCTTGTTTGCATTTGATCTTGACTATTTTTATCATGCCTTTTGGTCTTCCTTCTTGAAGGATCTTTTCCTTGAACGACTATTGGAGAAAGCATATATTGTTTTGGGTGTATGGAGTATGACTATTATTATTCAGCTATTGCTATCTTATGTATTGTGAATAAACAAAGATTAATAAAATAGAGATTCCCTTGCTTCGAAAGTGGATGTAGTCATTTGGTGAACCACTCTAAAATTCAGAGTTCTTCTTGTTTGCATTTGATCTTTAAATTTTGTTCTTAATTTCTGCAATTCTTCTTTCATTTATACTGTTGTAAATTCATCAACAATTGGTATTAGAGCCTGGTGAAGAAGCTTGATGCTAAAATAGTTTTTTGGAAATTGGTAAAGAATTTCTAGAAGCATGGACGATGCAGACAAATGAAATATTGAGAAGTTTGTGAGGTACAACTTTAGATTGTGGAAGGTATAGATGAAATCACTACTGATTAAGAAGGATCTCTCACTCGCTTTGATTGGAAAAATGAAATGAAAAGGTTTGATGTTAGATGAAGAGTGGGAGAAAATGGATAGGAAAGAAAGGGAAACTATTTTTCTTTCACTATCCAGCAACATGTTATTCAATGTTTTAGCTGAGAAGAAAACGAAAGAGATTTGGAATAAAATTTTCAACATGTAAGAGATGGAATCAACATCAAAACAAGGTATTCATCATGAAAAATTTATATAATTTAAAAATGAGAGAAGGTGAAATTATGTCGAATCACCTCAATGAATTCAATACCTTGTCCACCCAATTGATTTCAGTGGGTATCAATTTAGATGATGAAATTAAGGCAATTTTGTTATTATGTTCTTTATCGAACAACTAGGAAGGAGTGGTTATGGTAGTTATCACTTTGGTGGCTGCAAAAAGTAAATTAAAATTTGATGATGTTACAGCCACACTTCTTAGTGAAGACATGAGGAGAAAAAATCAAGCGTCGTCGTTTGGTAATGCTTTAACTATTGTAAGCACTGGTAATAGGGGAAGGAGTCAAGATAGAGGCATAAATAGTAAAAGGAGGTCCAAATATGCTCCAATATCAAATCCTAGGGGAAGAAATGGTGCTTATTGGTTTTGTGGCAAACTGGGTCACACAAAAAAAATTGTTGGATTATAAAAGGGCACAATACAAGGTGAGCAATAATGAAGTAAACACTGCATATGATAAATATTATGGTGTTTTGGTTTTATCAACGAGTGACACTACTAAAAACTCATGGGTGCTTGATTCCAGTGCCTCTTTTCATGCTACTCCATGTTGGGGTGCTTTCAAAAGCTACCAAGAAGGTAAGTTCAGTAGATTTTTTCTTGGAGATAATAAAGAATGTGAAATAGTAGGAAAGGTGATGTGATATTATGTTTGAAAAATGGAAATAAATGGATCTTGAAAGATGTGAGACATGTTCCTACAATGAAATGTAATTTAATATCAATGAGCCAACTTTATGCTCAAGGGTTTGATGTCAAATTTTCTTTAGATACTTGGAAAGTAACCAAGGGTGTCTTGGTGCTTGCAAAAGGAAAAAAAAGGGTAATATTTATGTTTTAGAGTGCAATGGTGAAGCTAGAGCTGCAATGGTAGTTATGGAAAACTAGCTTTGGCATAAGAGGCTTAGACATATGAGCAAAAGGGGACTTGAATTCATGCTTCAAAGGGATCAACTTCTAGGTCTAAAATCTATTGATTTGGATATATGTGAGCATTACAGGTTTTATGGTAAACAGAGTCGGACTAGCTTCTTGAAGATTGGTCATGAGAGGAACTCGACACCTTTGGAGCTCATGCACTTAAATGTTTTTTGTCCAACAAAGGTAACCTATTTTGGAGGTGCTAATTATTTTGTTACTTTTCTTGATGATTGATTGCATAAGAAAATTTTGGATTTATATAATGAATAGAAAATATGAGGTATTTTCAAAATTTAAAACATTTAAGGCTTTTGTTGAAAATAAAATTGGGCATAAAATCAAATGCCTAAAAATAAATAATGGGGGAGAATTTTTCTCTTTGGAATTTGATAAATTTTGTGCAGATAATGGAATTCATAGAATTAAGGTTGTTCCTTTCACCCCTCAAGAAAATGATGTAGCTAAGCAGTTGAATCAAATGATTCTTGAGAAGTCTTAGTGTATGCTCTCGAATGCTTGTTTGGAGAAAGGATTTTGGGAAAAGGATTGTAATAAAATGGTGTATTTGATCAATCAAGCTCCTTCATCTCAATTAGATTTCAATATCCAAGAGGAGAGATGGCCCGAGAAAATAATATCTTATAATCATATTCATGTTTTTTTGGGTGTGAAACTTTTGCTCATGTTCTAAAAGAGCAGAGAACAAAGTTAGATGAAAAATATAAAACATGTATATTTCTTGGATATGGTGAGGATCAATTTAGTTTCTGACTTTGGGATCTGATTGCAAAAAAAATTATCTATAGTCGAGATGTTTTTAATGAATTTTTTTTTCCTTGGTTTGCAAAAATAGAGCACATATTCAAATGAATTTATAGTGATTGATATGTTTGACAATGGCACAAATTTTGCAAAGCCACAGGGAGTGATCTCTCAATCTATACAAGCCACCTTACAACGTCTAATAATTTCAATGTAACCCTAACACAGTCATGTGTTGCCAACAATGAGTTTCCCATATTCTATTGTTTGTACACAACCCATATATGTTAATGTGCCTCCTAATGTTCAAATTGTGTCTTTGCAAACTACTGCATAACCCTTCAATATTTTTGCGTATCCTTCCTTAACTCCTATGCAACCTACAATTTGTTCGCCTCCTTCTACTATCTAGTCACTACCTTCATATGCTCCATCGTAGCCTCCAGTTCAAGGATAACTTTAGGAAACCCCCCCTCAGGAAAGGTGTAAAATCCTAGCGAATCTTTCCTTTTATTTGAAAAAATTATTAATTTTCCTAGCGAATCTTATGCATAGTATTAAATTTTTTGTAAAATCCTAGTGAATCTTAATGAATAATTGGTAAAAATAATAATCAAAATGGCGAATGCTAGTGAATAATCACTAAAAATATTAATTACAATGGCGAATCTCTCCTTTAAAAATTTGCATAGTTGGTCGACTCAGTTGCCCCATATATATTTTTGTTTTTTTTAATATTGAAGTAGGGGCCCGGGGGATGCAGCCACCAATGGGGTCAAGGGGTGATGCCCCTTGTGGGGGTCAAGGGGGCAGAGCCCCCTTGTGGGGGTCAAGGGGGAAATGCATTGGAGCACACACAGATGAAGTGTTTTAAAAAAATCTCACTTGAAAAGTAAGACTAAATGAAACTTGAAAATTTTACCATCGATTAGCTTTTAAATCATATGACTACAAGTTCATTCTGTGGCCTAATATGCATGTACCTTTTAAAAGTCTTGTTGAGGCATGGAATTTTTTTGGGCCACATGATTAGATTTAATTGTGTGGCCCAAAACAAATTCCATGCCTCAACAAGTCTTTTAAAAGGCACATGCATATTAGGTCATGGAATGAACCTCCAACCGTTTGATTTAAAATCTAATTGATGGTAATAGATAAAAGCCCACTGCCCTATTCAAGGCTAAAATACCCCTAAAATTAAATTTTAATTTATTATTAATGGCGATACTCCCCCAAAATTAATCGAAGGAATATAATATTACTGGTGAATATAATTAATATTTTTAATTACTGTATAAACTACTGGTGAATCAATTCCAATGACACATTGTTTACATGGCGAATTAATTGAGACAATTTTTTTTTTTTGTAAAAACCTAGTGAGTCAGTCGTTGTTTTAGCTTGTACTATTCACCATTTTTGGAGCTCCTGATTTCTATTATTCAATATTTGACAAAAATTCACCACTAAAGTTTTCTCTGCTCCACTTAGTGTTGTTCATATCCATTAATTTTTGAATCACATCCTTCCTCTTATAATACTCTACCTTTTGGACATAATATGCAAATGGTTGAAGAATGTACAAGGTCCACCCAGTCCTCTATGCAGAGAAAGGGTAGTGAGCCAGAAGAGCGCATTTTACATAAACAGGGGACTATGCAACAAGAGGGTAATTTTCAAGTTGATATAGAAAGTGTTGAATAAAAATTAGAGAGATTGAATTTGGATGATACATTGCAAAAACAAGTGACTTAGCTAAGGAGGTCTACCCATGAGAAAAAGAGACGAGTTAAATTTGATGATTATGAGAAATTTCTTTCCGATCAGTCAAAGCTTGCAACTTTTAAACAAGCTTGCAAAGATGAAAATTCAGTGAAATGCTTGAAGCCTATGCAAGATGAAATGGAGTCTTTGAAGGAAATGATACATGGGATTTGGTTACTCTTCCACCAAATCTAAAACCACTCAAGAATAAATGGGTGTATTGATTGAAAGAAGAAGATGGAGGCAATAAACCCTATAGGACCAAATTGGTTGTGAAGGGTTTTTTATCAAAAAAAGGGGATTTATTTCAATGAAATTTTCTCACACATTGTTAAGATGACAACAATTCGTGTAGTTTTAGGCATGGAAACTATTTGGTATCTTGAGTTTGAGAAACTTGATGCTTAAACAAGTTTTCTTCATGGCGATATCGAAGAGGAGTTGTATATGGAGTAGCTTGAAGGTTTTGCTAAATAGGGTTAGGAGCATTTATATTGTAGATTGAAGTGGATTTCGTATGGGCTCAAGCAAGCCTCGAGGCATTGGTATCTTAAATTTGATAGCTTCATAACTCAACAACATTTTACTCGTGAATTAGACCTATGTGTTTACTATAAGAAGCTTGTTAATGGTGAGTTTGTTATACTTTTTCTTTATGTTGATGATATGTTGGTTACTAGAACTAGTGTCAACATAGTTCATGAATTGAAGGATCATTTGGTTCCATTTTTTTCCATGAAAGATTTAGGGGCAGCGAAGAGGATTCTTGGGATGTAAATAATCAAGGATATAGAAAAGAGAGAAATCAGATTATCTCAAGAAAAATATATTTCCAAAGTATTGGATAGGTTCAATATGAATAATGTCAAGCCTGCTAGTACTCCTTTGGCTGATCACTTTCACTTATCTTCAGCATGTGTCCAAAAACTCAAGAAGATGAAGAAAAAATGAAGGTTGTTTCATATTCATCAGCAGTTGGGAGTCTCATGTATGTCATGGTTTGTACTTGTCCAAATATTGCTCATGTTATGGGAGTTGTGAGTAGACTTATGAGTAATCCAGGTAAATCTCATTGGCAGGTAGTATAGTGGATTTTGAGGTACTTGAAAGGTACCTCAGATCATGTTTTATGTTTTGGAGGTAAGGACACTCAACTGTGAGGTTATGTTGATTCAGATATGGCTAGGTATTTTGACAAACAAAGGTCTACAATAGGTTATGTGTTTACATTTGTAGGGGCTGCAATTAGCTGGGTTTCATGGTTGCAACATGTCATTTCTCTTTCTTCTACTGATGTAGAATACATTGATCTCATTGAAGGAGTAAAGGAGATGATATGGTTTCAATGGTTGTTGGGTGAATTGTGGTGTAAGCAATCTGTTTTCACCTTATTTTGTGATAGAAACAATACTATTCACTTGGCATAAAACTTTGCTTTTCATAATAGAATGAAGAATATAGAACTAAGGCATCATTTCATTCAACATGTTCTTGATGAGGGTAAGCTACAGGTGGAGAAGATTGATACACAAATGAATCCAGTTGATGCTTTAACAAAGGTAGTACCATAGGAGAAGTTAAAATTTTGTAGAGCTTCTCTCGAAATTGTGAAGAAGTAGCCATAAGATCGAAGTAGGGGAATTTCTAGTATGTTGAAATAATCATTGGAGTTCAAGTAGAAGATTGTTGGGTATTTTGAAGCCTAGTGATTTTTGTATTCTTGACCATTTTTATCATTTATTTTGGTCTTCCTTCTTGAAGGCTCTTTTCCTTGAACGACTATTAGACAAAGTGTGTATTGTTTTGGGTGTATGTAGTATGAATATTATTATTCATATATTTCTTTCCTATGTACTATGAAAAAACAAAGATTAAAAAAATGAGACTCCCCTAATTTGAAAGTGGATTTAGCTATTTGGTGAACCACTATAAAATTCAGTGTTCTTCTTGTTTGCATTTGATCTTTAAATTTTGTTCTTAATTTCTATAATTTTTCTTTCATTTATACTGTTGTAAATTCATCAACATCTTGTCTATGCTTCCACATTTTGAAAGCATGTCTACTAGACCATTTACAACTACATCTAATAAAATTCACCTATTCTTTATGCTTTTAAGGATACCTTAACCCTATTCCAATGCTCCCATTTTGGAAGAGGGTAGGAATACATTGGCAAATGTATATTGATCAGGTTGGATAAACTATTTGTTGGATAAGGTGAAACAACACGAATACCTTTTGAGGACACTTTAAAACATCTAAAAAACTTTCTAGAGAACCATGCTTGCATAGAATAAAATAAAATAAAATAAATAAATGATCTAAGAATCATACAAATTCCAACAATAAAACTCATGAGACCATGGCAAGTGAGTTACCTCAAAATTTTGTACAAATTGTGTTATCTGTCAATGATGCCAATGAATAAAATGGGTAGTTTGTAGGAAAAATTTAAGAAGCCCTACCAAAATAAATCTCCTTACAACCATTGATTCAATCTATAAAAGAAAAGTGGATCTGAAAAAGTCTAGATTTTAGGGCTCACAGAAATCTAATCTGATTTGGAGATCTGCATATTAAGTGCGAATCAGTAGAAATATGATTTGATTAAGAGATATAAAAATTAAAGGCAATGTGTGAAGTGAGGAACAATAAAAAACCACGGGTAGAGATTCTTGTTTCCAACAAAATTATCTTATTTTTTGGCTTAGTTTACTGGATAGAAGAGAGGTTTCACGATGTAAGATGGGTTTCACGCTGAAACCTCTCACTATATGTGGCCTATCGGCTAAATATATCTAAATAATGGAATCCAAATTATTTTAAATTAAATAATAATTTTTTGTTGAGATTTATAAATTTATAGTATTTCAATGATTAATTTTAGAAAATTAAATGTGAATGAAAATTCTTTTCCTTAGTGATTGAGTATTATAGTTAATTTGGTGTGGCATTGAAATTTGTATATCTAGAGATCAAGAATAAATTTAAATGACATAATAAGATTCATCTTTGTATTAGAATATTCAGTTTTACTTTATACTTGGTTGAGTTTGTGAATGTAGGTAAAATTTGTAGTCACACAAATGTCTTCACTTATGGACTTGATCTAGTAATTTATATATATATATATATATTGTTTTTCTTTAACTAAATTATATGTTTGTATGGAGCTGAGTGTTACCTAAGTGTACCTTGGAAGAGCTATTATTGTGTTGTTAGGAGACACATTCACATAGGTTAGCTTGAAAATACTTGAGGATATTATTGGAATTGATGATATATGGGTGGGATGAATGAGATGATTGATGTATTCGCACCCACTTTCAAGATGGTTCCACTCAAGGATAACCCTAGAGATCTCAATGCAAAGGAGATTGAAATCTTGTAATAGGGTTATCGTAGGGATTGAAGATGATCTATGAGGGGTTCACCACCAAGTTTATACTTGGAAAAGACAATGTAATGCAAGTTGTAATGCCAAACCCTAATTAAATGCAAACTAGCCTTAAATGACCTAAAGAGATGAACAAAATGCAACAAAAACCTATTAAACTATAAGTCTGCACCTGGGAGATTGAAGAAGTTAGAATGGAGATCTGGAATTTTGGAAAATATGTTGTTAATGTTGATTGGGACTCATTCACCAAGCTAGGTGAATCAATTAAGTTTCTGGAAAAATGTGCAAATATAGGTTTTAGCCAAAAGGGTATTCAAATCTATAAAAATATTTGTCAGGCCTACACAGTGGGACTCATTTTCCACTTGTGGCGAATCAATCCACTTCTACTTTTTCAAAATTTTGGGACCTTATTCTATTCCTCTTAGTCTTCTCTACTCTTTTTGACTGGTTTCTGAATCTGAAACTGTAAATTTCCACCTATAGGTCTTCTCCAAGCTTCTCTTAGACTTGATGACAACTTTTCCAACTTTAGGGATTTGAAAAAATTTCTCTAACTTTTCTCCTTGAAAAATATACAACCTAGCCCTGAAAATCACACACAAGAAGATGGAAAAATGTTGTGGGGTTAGTGAATAGGGGCTTGCCTTGGTCAAACCCCTTGTTGGTAATTAAACAGGTTGAAATGAAAGAAAATATGAATGGAGAATGATGAATGAATAAATAACAATGTTGCAACTCACCAAACCCTAGAAATAAGGTGTTGCATACATGTAAGTAATGGATCTAATTGATGTAGACTTGGATTCTAGCTTGATTTTGATAGATCTTTGAATGAAACACTTGCTTGAATCACAAAATCCTACATCACAATTGTTAGCTCCAAAACAATATGATGCAAGAAATCTTTGAAATGATGATTAAAACTTGAATAATGCTCTAGAGTGCTTGATAATTTTTCATTGAATTCATTTTAATGCTCTTGTGAATTATTGAATGGGTAAGTGCGCCAATTTGTGACACAATTTTGGCCCTTAAGATGCCACTTTTTTATCTTCTGAAATCAGCAAAATCTGATTTGCATGAGAAAATGAAGATAGTTACACTCAAAATTTTGAGATGCAACAAGAACAAAAGTTGAATTTCTCCGAGTCTAGTTTCTAAGCTACTTTTTTTTTTGAAGTTAATGAAGATTAAGGGTCTCAAAAATGGGGGGGCCAAAATAGGTCTTGTTTTTTATAAAAAAATACAGCATAGTGCTTGAGGGCTCCCCCCTTTTTGATTAACTTTTTTTTAGAATTTCAAAAATCCCAATGTTGAGAAATTAGCTAACACCATGTAGTTTATTATCATTCATTTGGATAATTTTTTAATGAATATATAATATTTTATGAATTTTCAAAGTGGAGACATCCTAAAAAGTTGAAATTTGAGCATTCTCCCCCCTAAATTTTTTGAAAACTAATCGAAAATTGATTTTATTTTCATCATGTTTAGAATGGAGTCTAGTTTCAAAAAATGTAATTTGTTTCACGTTTCGATGAACGAGTAAAAATCTATCCTAAAACTAGCACATGCTGGTTTTTGACAAAAGGTGGAGGCATTTACAATAGAAGCCATGGATCAAAACCTTAACTAAATCAAAATGAAAAAAGAATTATATATTTAGATAGATAAGAGAGAGGTTAATGCTATCATGTTTTTTTAATAAAATTGCATTGAAATATGTGCAGATGAGACGGGGAGTACAGACAAAAATATGAAGAAATTTAGCACCCTTTCAAAACATCACGTCTTTTTCATGAAATGGTTGTCCAAACCTTTGGGTCAGATGCCCAATGCAAAATCCAACCCATTGTGTTGGTATTTCCCAATGCAACCTATTTGGTGCATGCCAAATTTGGTGCTCGCAAAATTTGGCATGCGCCAAATGGGTTGCTTCATTTGGCTAGTGCCAAATGTCATTCATGAATTTTGCAATGAATGTTTCTAAAATCTTTGATTTTCTCTTTTTCTGTCAAGGAAACTATATACATGAAATAAAAATTCAAGTATAAGTTGATATTTACATATGGAAATTTAATTTCTTATACTTTAAGTTATATTTCATGTATATAGGCATGATGTTTGAGAGTGGTTTCAGATCTCTATGAGTTATAATGCAAATTATAGTTTTTGAAAGATCTTAAAAATTTCAGACTTAGTCAAATTTTAGTAATCATCATGTCAAATTTCAATAATCAGGAGGTCAAATTTTAGTAATTAGGAGATCAAATTTCATCTTTCTCTCTCTATCTCACTCATTTTCATCTCTTATTCTCTAGACCTCTCTCTCTCACTATCTCCATCCCTTTATCCGACAATCTCTTCCTTGAGCTCAAGAACTACATCTCTACATTTCCATCTCTCTCTCCTTCCCTCTCTACATTGCTTTATCTCCCTCTCTCTCCCCTCTTTCTCTCTCTTTGCTTCCCTCTCTCTCCTTCCCTCTCTATTTATCTCTATCTCACTTCTATCTCCTTCCCTCCCTCCTTGTCTAATTTTCTCTATCTCCCCCTCTCTCTCCTTCCCTTTCTATTTCTCTCTATCTCACCTCTCTTTCTTCCCCTCTCTCTTCCTTTAACCCACCTTCGACATCTACTTCTCACAATCTAACCTATCCCTCTATACATATTTCTCTCTCCTCCTCCTTCCATCTCAATCTCTCCACCTTCCTCCTTACCTCTCTACTTCTCTCTCTCCCCTTCCTCCCTACTCTCTTTCTATCTCACCTCTCTCTCCCTACCTATCCCTCCCTCCTCTATCTTATCTCTCTTACCTCTCTCTCTCCATCCCTACCTCTTCCTCCCTCTCTCATTCCCTCTATACCTCTCTTTATCTCCTCCTCCCTCTATCTACCTATACCTCTCTCTTCATCCCTACCTCTCCCTATATATCTCCTTTCATATTTGCTCCTCTAAACCTAGTTGTCCCTCTATACCTATTTCTCTCTCCCTCCTTACCTCATCTCTCTCTATCACCTCTCTTTATATCTCTCCTCCCTCTCTACTCTCTCTATCCCTCCCTCCCTCCCGCTCTTTCTATCTCTCCTCTCTCCCTCTCCCTCTTTCTATCTCCCATTGCCCTCTCTCTACCTATCTCTCTCTCCTGTCTATCTCAACAATCCATCTTTACCTATCCATTCCTCCTCTCTCTCTTGCACCAACCTTCACTCTACATATCTCTATCTAACCTACCCCTATATACCTCTTTATCTCTCCCTCTCTCTTTCCCTCTCTCAATCTCTCTACCTTCCTCCTTATGTCTCTACTTCTCTCTATCACCTCTCTCTCTCCCTCTTCCCTCTTTACTTTCTTTCTCTCTATCTCACCTCTCTCTCCCTAAAAATCCATCCCTCCCTCCATCTCTCTCTCTCAAAACTCTCCCTCCTACTCCTCCTCTCTCTCTTAGGTCCATCTCTCTCTCTCATTCAATCCCTCTGTCTATCTCCCCTCTACCCTTAACCCTAAACCCTTAAAACCCTTTATCCTCTACCTGAGAGAGAGACCTAAGAGAGGGAGAGGGGGTAGGATGGAGAGGGTTCAGAGAGAGATTGAGGGAGGGAGTGGTAGATATTAAGAGGGAGGGAGGGTTCAAGGTTGAAGGTAGAAATTTTAAGGGTTAAAGGTAGAAATTTTAACGGTTAAGGGTTAAGGGTTTAGGGTTAAGGGTAGAGGGTTAAGGGTTTAAGGATTTAGGGTTTAAGGGTTAAGGGTAGAGGGGAGAGAGATGTAGGGATTGAGTGAGAGAGAGACTTGAGAGAGGGAGAGTGGGTAGGGGGGAGAGACTTGAGAGAGACAGAGAGGGATGGAATGGGAGAGAGATAGAGGGAGGAATGGTTAAGGGTAGAGGGTAGAGGGTTTAAGGGTTTAAGGTTTAAGGGTTTAGAGTTTAGGCTTAAGGGTAGAGGGGAGAGAGACAGAGAGGGAGGGTAGGAGAGGATTGAGAGAGAGAGAAGGGAGTGGGAAAGATATAGAGGAGGGAGTAAGTATAGGGTATAGGGTTTAAGGGTTAAGGGTTTAGGGTTTAGGGTTAAGGGTAGAGGGTTAAGGGTTTAATGGTTTAGGGTTTAAGGTTTAAGGGTAGATGATTAATGGTTAAGGGTAGAGGGGAGAGAGATAAAGGGAGTTAGTGAGTGAGAGAGAGATACCTAAGAGAGGGAGATGTGGTAGGAGGGAGAGACTTGAGAGAGAGAGGGGGGGGAATGGGAGAGAGATAGAGGGAGGGAGGGTTAAGGGTAGAGGGTAGAGGGTTCTAAGGGTTAAGAGTTTAGGGTTTACGGTTAAGGGTAGAGAGGAGAGAGATAAAGGGAGTGACTAAGAGAGGGAGATATTTGAGAGAGAGAGAGAGTAGATGGTAGATGGTTAATGGTATAGGTTAGAGGGTTAAGGGTTAGGGGTAGAGGGGAGAGAGATGGGATTGAGTGAGAGAGACAGAGAGAGGGTGTAGAGGAGATACAGAGAGAGAGGAGGGAGGGAGATATAGGGGCTCTCATCATCCCCTCTCTCTCTCTCACTCCTCTCTCTCCTCTACCCTAACCTAAACCCTTATCCCTAAACCTAAACCCATAAACCCTCTATCATCTACCCTTAACCCTCTACCCTCTATATTTCTCCCACTCCCTCCCTCCCTCCCTCTCTCTATCAAGTATCTACCTCCTACCCCCTCTTCCTCTCTTAGGTCTCTTTCTCACTCACTCACTCCTTTTATCTCTCTCCTCTCTACCTTTAATCCTCTACCCTCTACCCTCTATCTCTCTCACACTTCCTCCCTCTCTCTCTCTCACTCACTCCATCTATGTCTCTCCACTTTAACCTTAACCCTTAACCCTAAACCCTTAACCCTTAAACCCTAAAACCTTAAACACTCTACCCTATACCCTTAACTCTACCCTCTACTTCTCTTTATCCCCTCCTCCATCTATATATCTAGACCTCTCTTTTTTTTTTGTCTCACCTCTCTCTCCATCCCTGCCTCTCCCTCTATCTCTACTTTCATATCCATGTATCTCTACCTAGTTGTCCCTCTACACCTATTTCTCTCTCCCTCCTTTCCTCCTCTCTCTCAATATCTTCACCTTCTTTCCCTCTCTACTTCTCTCTCCCCTCTACCCTTAACCCTAAACCCTAAACCCTTAACCCTTAAACCCTCTACCATAAACCCTCTACCCTCTATCTCTCTCCCACTTCCTCTACATCTCTCTCTCTTTCTCAATTCTCTCCCTCCTACCCCCTCTCCCTCTATCAAGTCTCTCTCACTCACTCACTCCTTCTATGTCTCTCCCCTCTACCCTTAGCCCTCTAACCTTAACCATTAAACCCTCTACCGTATACCCTTAACCATCTACCATCTACCATTAACCCTCTACCCTCTATCTTTATCCCACTCCCTCACTCTCTCTCTTAAGACTCTCCTTCCTACCCCTTCTACCCCTCTCCCTCTCTCAACTATCTCTCTCTCTCTTACTCTCTCCCTCCCTCTATCTCTCTCCCCTCTACCCTTAACCCTAAACATTAAACCCTAAACCCTAAACCCTAAACCCTAAACCCTAAACTCTTAACCCTTCAACCCTAAACCATTAAACCCTCTACCCTCTACACTCTACCCTTAACCCTCCATCCCTCTATCTCTCTCCCACTCCCTCCCTCTCTCTCTTTCAAGTCTCTCCCTCCTACCTGCTCTCCCTCTCTTAGATCTCTCTCTCACTCACTCAATCCATATATCTCTCTCCCATCTACCCTTAACCCTTTACCCTTAAACCTTGAACCCTCTGTCATAAGCCCTCTACCTTCTAACCTTAACCCTATAGCCTTAAACCCTCTACCCTCTACCCTCTACCCAATACCCTCTACCCTAAACCCTAATCCCTTAACCCTATACTCTCAACCCTCAACCTTAAAATCTCAACCCTCAACCCTTAAACCCTCTACCCTCAACCTAATAACCTCTACCCTAATCTTTCAACCCTATAACCTCTGCCCTATACATTCGACCCTCAAGCCTAATCCCTAAAACCTATACCCTAAACCCTCTACCCTCATCATTAAACCCTCAACCATAAACCCTTAAACCCTAAACCCTTAAACCTTCTACCCTATATCCTCAACCCAATACCATCTACCCTCAACCCTAATCCCTCAACCATACACCCTCAATCCAATACCCTACACCATCAACCCTATAGGTCCTCAACCCTATACCCTCAATTATCAACCATCTACCCTATACATTGAATCCTCAACCCTCATCTATCTTTGTCCCTCATTCCTCTTCTCTCCTTATCTCTATCTCACTTATCCCTCCATCTCTCCCTCCCACCATCCCACCTTCTCTTCCCTATACCCTCAACTCTTAAACCATTAAACACTCAACCCTATACCATTAAACCTCAAACCTCAACCCTTAAATCATTAACCCTTAAACCCTCAACCCTCAACCCTAATCCCTCAACCCTTAAAACCAATTAAACTCTCTACCCTAATCCATCAAACCTTAACCCTTTATCCCTCAACCCTTAAACCCTCAACCCTCAACCCTCTACCTTCAACCTTGAACCCTTAACCATAAAACCTCAACCCTAATCCATCAACCCTATACCCTCAACCCT